>SDVV010015389.1:0-14541 GCA_016164225.1 Gammarus roeselii | reverse complement strand
CACACACCGTGTCGGCAGTGCACCACACACATGGTGTCGGCAGTGCACCACACACACCGTGTCGGCAGTGCACCACACACACCGTGTCGGCAGTGCACCACAAAAGCAGTTCACCACACTGGCAGTGCACCACGCAGGCAGTGCATCACACAGGCAATACACCACACACATTGTATCGGCAGTGCACCACAGACCGTGTCGGCAGTGCACCACACACATCGTGCCGGCAGTGCACCACACACACCGTGTCGGTAGTGCACAACACACATCGTGTCGGCAGTGCACCACACACACCGTGTCGGCAGTGCACCACACACATCATGTCAGCAGTGCACCGCACACACCGTGTCGGCAGTGCACCACACTCACCGTGTGGCAGTGCACCGCACACATCGTGTCGGCAGAGTACCACAAACATCGTGTCGGCAGAGTACCACACACATCGTGTCGGCAGTGCACCACCCGCATCGTGTCGGCAGAGTACCACACACATCGTGTCGGCAGAGTACCACACACATCGTGTCGGCAGAGTACCACACACATCGTGTCGGCAGTGCACCACACAGGCAGTACACCACACACTGTGTCGGGCACCGTGTTGACGGCGCACCACACGCTGTGGTTGTCATGAGGCCGGCGGAAGGCATTCGTTGACCGCCTCCGGCTCTAGCCCATGTTGCTGCACACGATGTACTCACGCGGGCGGCTCACATCGTTTATTACCATACACGAGAGCAGGCGAGCGCCTGATTAGGACGCACCTCATGTGGGGTGTCATCGATGGGTTAGACGCACCCCATGTGGGGTGTCATCGATGGGTTAGACGCACCATATGTGGGGTGTCATCGATGTGTTAGACGCACCTCATGTGTGGTGTCATCGATGTGTTAGACGCACCCCATGTGGGGTGTCATCGATGCGTTAGACGCACCTCATGCGGGGTGTCATCGATGTGTTAGACGCACCCCATGTGGGGTGTCATCGATGGATTAGACGCACCTCATGTGGGGTGTCATCGATGGGTTAGACGCACCCCATGTGTAGTGTCATCGATGGGTTAGACGCACCCCACGTGTGGTGTCATCGATGGGTTAGACGCACCCCATGTGGGGTGTCATCGATGGGTTAGACGCACCCCATGTGTGGTGTCATCGATGGGTTAGACGCACCTCATGTGGGGTGTCATCCGTGGGTTAGACGCACCCCATGTGTGGTGTCATCGATGGGTTAGACGCACCCCACGTGTGGTGTCATCGATGGGTTAGACGCACCCCATGTGGGGTGGCATCGATGGATTAGACGCACCCCATGTGGGGTGTCATCGATGGGTTAGACGCACCCCATGTGTGGTGTCATCGATTGGTTAGACGCACCCCACGTGTGGTGTCATCGATGGGTTAGACGCACCCCACGTGTGGTGTCATCGATGGGTTAGACGCACCCCATGTGGGGTGTCATCGATGGGTTAGACGCACTCCATGTGGGGTGTCATCGATGGGTTAGACGCACCCCATGTGGGGTGTCATCGATGGGTTAGACGCACCCCATGTGGGGTGTCATCGATGGGTTAGACGCACCCCATGTGGGGTGTCATCGATGGGTTAGATAGGTTGAGCGGGTCGGAATAGCCTGTGCTGACGAGAAGGCAACGTTCACTGATATGTAATTGGTTTTGCTTCTACACTAACAAGCATAACGACGGACTTTTACGTGGTATGAGTATATATTAATGCTGCAGAAGGCATCTATGATAATGCTACAGTTAGAAAAGTATTGTTAATTTAACGAACCTGCAAGGTCTTTGCGAACTAGGTAATTAATCATTCTTTTACAAGCCTCCATTGATGTGTTTGACCTAGATAATTGATGTCAATATTAGGGTCCTCCATTAGTATGTTTGAACAAGGTAATTGCTGCCAATTTTACGAGCTTGCCATGGGATGCTTGAACTAGGCAATTGATGCTACTTGCCCAGGCCTGTTTATATTGATGTTTGAACTACAGTAGGCAATTGACTGTTTTGCTCTTCTCTGTTTTTCTTTTATTTCGTTCAAATTGACGTATCCATCTTTCTCGTTTGATGCTTGACTGTTCATCTGTAGTAGGTACGATTCCTTACATGGATAATTAACGGTGAGCGTTTTTAATCCCGGCTAAATAACGAATGGAGTGCTTCATGGGGCGGGTGTAGGAGGAATAGTTGCGAGTGTTGGAACGATGAGGTTAAAATTGTGGTAGCGCAGAAGAGAAGAGCTTTTGAGGAGTGGCTACATGCGAGCTTTGGAGTAGCGTGTGACAACTAAAGAGAGGAGAGAAAAGAGGTGAAACGTTTGGTGAGGAGAGCAAAGAGGGACGCTGATGCTTAGTGGGATGGGCAGATGGTGATAATTTTGAAGAGAATCAGATGTTCTGGAACGAGGTGAAGAGGAAGGAAGGGAGACTCGTTATGTACTTCTGGCTGGTCAATCTCTACATAGGTGGAGGGGTCCGGGAGGTGCACGCGAGTGTGTTGGGTAAATGTTTAGAGTTGTCAGTATCCAACTAGATGGAATGGTATTGGAAGAATGTTCAGTGTTTGAAGTACTTGGGCTCTTATGTGGAGTAGACTGAGCCAGTGAAATCTGAAGAGAATACTAGAGTGAAGAAGGGTGTTACGAGTTGGATGCACTGAAAACTTTTATGAGCTATAGGATATTTGTATGAAAGCGAAAAGAGGGTTGCATGCAAGTGTGTTTGACCAACTGTGCTCTACGGGGCCGATGCGAGGGGAGCAAGAGGGTAAGTCATGAGAAAGTCGAATGGTTTGATATGAAATGCATTAGGGGTTGGGCCTGGGTAAGCTGAGTGATAAGATCAATAATGATGTTGTTCAAATTAGTACGGGAGTGGGTGGGGAAGTTGGAGGACGGAGTAGATTGACGTGTGCTGAGGTGATTTGAACACATAGTGGATGATGGTGGGTGGAAGTAGTAATGAAACGGAGGTGAGTGGACGTATGCCTAGATGAAGTCAGAAGTTCTGGTGGAGGGATGGCATGAAGCAAGCATTAGGGAGGTGGGACACTTGTGTGGAGGTAGCGAGAGAGCGTACAATTGGTAGCCGGGAGTGGAGATTGATTGTGAATGAAATAGTTTTGACGCGGCCCTGATCCGCCTTCCCGTCCCAGGCATCTTCGTAGAGAAACAAGATTGACGTGGGTACTGGAGGGCTCGGCAATAACGCAACAGGGTATTCTAACGAAAGCAGACAAGTACTGCTGGCAACATTGATCTCATATATCTCTTCTGACCCAAAAAGAGTGATGCGAGGTCCATGCCGGACTCATTAGAGTTAACGGAAAAAGGTTTGACCTGTGTGTGAGTGCATGAGAGGAGTGGGAGGTGTCTTGCTGACAGCCACCTCTTTTTTTAGGATTCTCCCTTGCATCTTTAAAACAAATAAAAGGAACAGGTTGGCCATTCGCTGGTTGGCTGAAACGCCATTTGTTGCTCAGTAAAAAGTTAATTCAGTTATAACGCCCGAATATGATACATTTCCAGCATTTATGTTGATATTAACGCCCCAACAAATCAGTATACTTTATTCGTTTTTTTTTAATAAATTAAAGTAATTTAACGGAAATACGAGTGTTGCCGTACATTAATTGTTGCTGGGCTGCAACGGTAATGAAATCAATTCCTGGCAATTAGCAGATACGCCTTCGAATATTGAAAGTATTCGTAGATACAATAATTCGATTCTTATTATTGTTATTAAATATTTATAAGTCGTTCCGGCAATTAAACAGGCCGACTCATTACCAATCAAAAATCGACATTTGAAGTTTCGAAATTAATGGTTAGCGTAGTTTTGCCAGATACTAATTTTCTTGAAATTTTTTAAGATATGAAATATTTCCACGATTCGGCTTACAAAAACTGCAAATCCTTCTGTTGTAAACTGGTTTTCCTAGTTTGTGAACTTGGCATCACCTAGTAAACAATGCGCCTTGGCCGATCCATCTTTGACCCGCCCTCTGTGAGATCACTAGTAGTTCAGTAAATTCGTTGAATAAACGTATTGGAATCTTTGAAGTTATGGTATTCCCAAATACACGTTTTCTGTGATATTTAACATAAAAATGTACTTTTGAGCAGGAACTAAGATATAATAAAGTCAACAAACTCCGCCCCCTTCTCCCTCTGCAGTCAATAAGATGCATTATATTTATGATATTTTTTGAGTCGATATCAACAGTCAATCGATGCAGCAAAACTAATTTGATAGCTAACGTCAGATCAGCCCCTTTCATCTGCGCCAACTGTCATAGCAGCCCCAAATTGTTCCGACTACCTACCTACGGCACAATTTTTCAACAGTACATTCTTAGCATTCCTCAGTCAGACTAGCCACTGGCATATCAGCCACGAGTTGTTCTGCTAACCGAGCTAAAGTATCATTTTACTGGTTATCACTTTAATGAAACTTTTCCTTCCCAACCTAACCCAGCCTAAGGGTACGTGTTTCTAACCCGCGGGGCAAAGGTACGTATTTCTAACCCGCATGGCAAAACGTCCGTATTTTTCTTGGGTACGCAATGCAGTTCTTTAGCGGTTATGACTGTTTATTGAAGTTTAATTAAATTGATAACCAGTAAAATGGTACGACTCGTGACTGATATGACAGTGGCTTCTCTGAGTTATGACAATGTCCGGCCATGACAGTAAGCTGAAGTGAAGTGGCGATAGTGCGCGTGTGCGGAAATAATTTTACCGCAAACGCTGGGCTCCCATCTGCCCAACATCTGAGTTGGGATGTAACGCAGCTCAAAGGAAAACACTCTCGAAAGCAAAACGCAGCGACATCCGGATCATATGAGTTGTGCAATTGAGGGACATGAACGTTATCCAGGAATGATTCGTCTCCAAGATGATACCAGCTGTCGCGAGAACTTGGACGTTGTCCTTTGTTTCTTAGAACTAACAAACTTTATTTTAATCTAATGCTTTAGTTAATAAAATTGTACTCTGTATTTAATATGTCTGCATTAATTCAAAAGCTGGTTTCCTTGCCTGCGCTGAAGTATCTCAAATCGGTATTAACTGCGAGCAAATTTTGTGCAGTTATTTAACCAAGATCCCTCGCGTATTGCATTGATGCAGGTAAAAGGCTGTGATTATAATCTGATATTTGCTCCCGTGCGTATTAAATGGATGCAGTGAAAGGGTGTGGTTATAATATGATATTTCAATGTGTAGCTAATAATTATCCTCCACCACCCCTTCCAACAGATACATTTTATTAAAAAACTGTGACTCTTCGGGTCCATGAATTCTGGAGGTGGTTTGTGCTTAAAGTTCTTGCCAGTCGGTTTTTAGCAATGAGACTTAAAAAGTGTTTAATTATAATCAATCGTCGTGACAGATAAAATACATTAGGTTGGATAATTAATTATAGTACAGTATATTTTATTCATGTTCCGGTGAGGCACTTGTTTATATCTGTCTTCCTATTTTTATTGTATTTTAAGACAGTTGGTACTTAATAATGAACAATTTTCTCTCAAAATTTTACAATTGAAAAGGATCGACATTCATGACATATAACACTAATATTTTTAGTGTGTGGAAAAAGGAGTCATCATCGCCATTTAGAACAAAATCCCTTAGAAAGTGAAAGAGTCCGCCGTCAAGCAAGACGACGCATTACTAATAAAGATGGCATTACCAGACGACAGAAGGTCATCCTCCCCTGAAGAGTCAGAGCCTCTGACCACCTCCTCCTCCAGCCTCCCATCTGAGCCCACCCTCCTCACCACCTCCCTTTCGGAAGGCAGCATCTCCAAAGACGACGAGGTCAGGATCCCCCTCACCGCCGACTTCGACAAATGGGGTTCGGCGGGCCCCTCCGTGGACGCGTTACCCTCCCTGGCAGGGGGCGACGTCAAGAGAAAGAAGGGGTGGGAGGTGGGGGAACCTGCCGAGGGGGAAAAGGAGGCACCTGAGGCAGTTAGCGATGGCCCCATTCAAATGAAGCAGACGCTGGGACTTTGGAATGGCGTCGGCATCATCGTTGGAATTATCATTGGTGAGTAGGAATGGGCATCGGTGAGTGAGAATGGGCATCGGTGTGTGGGATTAATCATCAGGGAGTGGGATTATTCATCGGTGAGTGGGAATAGTCATCCGTGAGTGGGAATGGTCATCGATGAGTGGGTGTGGTCATCGACGAGTGAGGATGGGCATCGGTGAGTGGGAATGGACATTGGTGAATGGGAATGGGCATCGGTGAGTGGGAATGGTCATCGGTGAGTGGCAATGGCCATCGATGAGTGGGAATGGTCATCGGTGAGTGAGGATGGACATCGGTGAATGGGAATGGGCATCTGTGGGTGGGAATGGTCATCGGTGTGTGGGAAAGGCCATCGGTGAGTGGGAATTGGCATCGGTGGGTGGGAATGGTCATCGGTGAGTGGGAAAGGCCATCGATGAGTGGGAAAGGCCATCGGTGAGTGGGAATAGTCATCGGTGAGTGGGAATGGCCATCGGTGAGTGGGAATGTTCATTAGTGAGAGAAAAATGATTTCGGTGAATGAAAAATTTAATTTGTGAGTGAAATTGTCTTTGGTCGCTGGGAATTTTAATTGGTGATTGGAAATGGTTATTAGTGAATTAGTGACTGAAAGTTGTCATTGGTGACTGAAAGTTGTCATTGAACTTGCTGGAGACCTTACTTATTCCTCTTTTTCTTTTGACATGAACCAATAAGTGCATTGAATGTATAGACATTTTGAATAACCCGTTTTGGGATCAATAGAGTTGTTGTCGATGCTCTCGCCCGGCTGTTAGTCCGTGTGTCCCACATCTCTCCTTCATTCAAAATACGAGGACTTCGTCACCAGCAAATGATCTTTCACGTTTCTAAATTTCACAAACATAGATCAACGTAGGCTTTTTCCAAAGGTGCATGTTCGTTTCTTCCTACATTGAGCTCTGATCATCCCTATTGTCGTGTTCTGCTCTACGCTTCTTAGCGGGTCCAGGTTTGGAAGTTGTAAAACGTGGCCAATAATGTTACACGTTTTAGGATTGAAAATTCAAAAGAATATTGTACACACAGTTCCATGTTGTGTTTTGCAAAATTTATTGTAATACATGCGGGCATTGTAATAAATGAGGGCATTGCAATTATTATACGAGGGCAGTGTAATATATGAGGGCACACTACAAAACGCTGAGATTTCAACGATAACGCTAGAATTTATGGTATGCGGCTCAAATATAAGAAATAGAACACACACACACAAATATAAGAAATAAAACACACACACACACATTTTTTAAAAGATGTTTAAAAAAATAGGCGCTGAATTTCAAGAATTTTCAGCTCTTGCTTTGCGTTTTATCAGAGTGTTAATTGAAAATGCTAAGGTTGCTTAGACCTATGCTACGCCAGGTTCCTGCGTCATGATCTATATAACCCTAATGATTTGCTTGTTAATTGCCACGTGAGAGGCTGTTAGGACACGAGGTCGCTAGATGACACTCGTGGGATGGGTTATCAATCTTCTTTCTATTCTTCTACCTTTAGTAGATAAGTAATCATTACATACCCATTCAAAAGCACATTTTCATCAAGCTACCGCGTGTGTACATCACATCAGCTGATTGCTAGTTTTGCAGGGTAATTGTTCGGAGTTTGTACGACGCTCTCGCCCTCATGAGAAGATTATGGAGTTCATCTCTTGGTTGTATTATCCGAGTGTTGAATGCGTATCAGTGATTGATAAGCTATGAAGTGTTAGAGCTGTATGAGAGACGGGGCAACAATCACCTCTTAATTGTCATGTTGACAAGCTTAGTGATAGAGTGGTCAGGCAAGGGTTATCTGATGGAGTTATTTGTCGATCTGGGATTGATCAACGCTTTAAATGATCTTGGCGACAAAAGTGATAATGCAGATACAAATGATTGTGTGATCGGTAAACGATCTCGTCATGAACCCTTTTAAGAGATGGAGGACGTTTAATGTTATTCGGATCACCTAATCTGATAGTAGTGTTATAGTAAGCCTGGGACGAAGATACCCGGCCCGATTAGGACCTAACCTACTCATTATTATATATTCCAGCCCTAACGAGGAGACATATTGTTGCACACCAACGTTATATATAATTCGAAAGAGGTTCGGACACTGATTCCAAAGGAGTGTTCACCCTTCTGACGGTCCCTTCGTTGTAACGCTCGGATAAAAATCAGAACTCCGACAGTTACGAAGTTTTTCATGACACGCATTATTTTTTGAAAGTTTTTGAGGCGTACAATATCAACGAATAGCTTAAATTTCGAAATTTGATTTTTGTAAATGAGATCTTCACAAAAAATCATAAAATAATACGGTTCTCCTAATTCAGTTTTAAAGTTTTAATAACACGCTATGCATCATTGGAAAGGCATCGTAAAGTACAAAAAATCGTAAGATCTTTTCGTAATTCGAAAAACGAATAGAGTGAAAAGACATTTTTGACAAATGCGTAAGCCTTTCAGATACAATTGTCTCTCCAATTTGCTTTATCATGGCAAGCTAAACATCATTTGAAAGCTCTAGTAAAGACTTACAAAAAAGTTGAGTTTTTCGATGTTCAAATTCAGATTTTATTTAACGTTTAATTGAAAAAAAATCATTTCCTCTCATTCGTCTCCCCTCTTACAGTTTCCTCTTATTCGTCTCTCCTCGTACAGTTTCCTCTCATTCGTCTCTCCTCTTACAGTTTCCTCTCATTCGTCTCTCCTCTTACAGTTTCCTCTCATTCGTCTCTCCTCTTACAGCTTCCTCTTATTCGTCTCTCCTCTTACAGTTTCCTCTCATTCGTCTCTCCTCTTACTGTTTCCTCTCATTCGTTTCTCCTCTTACAGTTTCCTCTCATTCGTTTCTCCTCTTACAGTTTCCTCTCATTCGTCTCTCCTCTTACAGTTTTGTCTCATTCGTCTCTCTTACAGTTTCCTCTCATTCGTCTCTCATCTTACAGTTTTCTCTCATTCGTATTTCCTCTTACAGATTCTTCTCATTCGTCTCTCCTCTTACAGTTTCCTCTCAACCGTTTCTCCTCTTACAGTTTCCTCTCATTCGTCTCTCCTCTTACAGTATCATCTCATTCGTCTCTCATCTTACAGTTTCCTCTCATTCGTCTCTCCTCTTACAGTATCCTCTCATTCGTCTCTCCTCTTACAGTTTTGTCTCATTCGTCTCTCCTCTCATAGTTTTCTCTCATTCGTCTCTCCTCTTACAGATTCTTCTCATTCGTCTCTCCTCTTACAGTTTCCTCTCATTCGTCTCTCCTCCTACAGTTTTCTTTCATTCGTCTCTCCCCTTACAGTTTCCCCTCATTCGTCTCTCCTTTTACAGTTTCCTCTCATCCGTCTCTTCTCTTACAGTTTCCTCTCATTCGTCTCCCCTGTAACAGTTTCCTCTCATTCGTCTCTCTTCTTACAGTTTCCTCTCATTCGTCTCTCCTCTTACAGTTTCCTATCATCGGTCTCTCCTCTTACAGTTTCCTCTCATTCGTCTCTCCTCTTACAGTTTCCTCTCATCCGTCTCTCCTCTTACAGTTTCCTCTCATTCGTCTCCCCTCCTACAGTTTCCTCTCATTCGTCTCTCCTCTTACAGTTTCCTCTCATTCGTCTCCCCCTTACATTTTCCTCTCATTCGTCTCCCCTCTTACAGTTTCCTCTCATTCGGCTCTCCTCTTACAGTTTCCTCTCATTCGTCTCTCCTCTTACAGTTTTCTCTCATTCGTCTCTCCTCTTACAGTTTCTTCTCATTCGTCTCCCCTCATACAGTTTCCTCTCATTCGTCTCTCCTCATAGAGTTTCCTCTCATTCGTCTCTCCTCTTACAGTTTCATCTCATTCGTCTCCTCTTACAGTTTCCTCTCATTCGTCTCTCCTCTTACACTTTCCTCTCTTCGTCTCTCCTCTTACAGTTTCCTCTCATTCGTCTCTCCTCTTACAGTTTCCTCTCATTCGTCTCCCCTCTTACAGTTTCCTCTCATTCGTCTCTCCTCTTACAGTTTCCTCTCATTCGTCTCTCCTCTTACAATTTCCTCTCATTCGTCTCTCCTCTTACAGTTTCCTCTCATTCGTCTCTCCTCGTACAGTTTCCTCTCATTCGCCTCTCCTCTTACAGTTTCTTCTCATACGTCTCTCCTCTTACAGTTTCATCTCATTCGTCTCCTCTCACAGTTTCCTCTCATTCGTCTCTCCTCTTACACTTTCCTCTCTTCGTCTCCCCTCTTACAGTTTCCTCTTATTCGTCTCTCCTCTTACAGTTTCCTCTCAATCGTCTCTCCTCTTACACTTTCTTCTCTTCGTCTCCCCTCTTACAGTTTCCTCTTATTCGTCTCTCCTCTTACAGTTTCCTCTCATTCGTCTCTCCTCTTACAGTTTCCTCTCATTCATCTCTCCTCTCACAGTTTCCTCTCATTCGTCTCTCCTCTTACTGTTTCCTCTAATTCGTCTCTCCTCTTACAGTTTCCTCTCATTCGTCTCTCCTCTTACAGTTTCCTCTCATTCGTCTCTCCTCTTACAGTTTCTTCTCATTCGTCTCCCCTCTTACAGTTTCTTCTCATTCGTCTCTACTCTTACAGTTTCCTCTCATTCGTCTCTCCTCTTACAGTTTTTCTCACATTCGTCTCTCCTCTTACAGTTTCCTCTCATTCGTCTCCCCTCTTACAGTTTCCTTTCATTCGTCTCCCCTCTTACAGTTTCCTCTCCTTCGTCTTTCCTCTTACAGTTTCCTCTCCTTCGTCTTTCCTCTTACAGTTTCCTCTCATTCGTCTTCTTTTCTTACAGTTTCCTATCATTCGTCTCTCCTCTTACAGTTTTCTCTCATTCGTCTCTCCTCTTACAGTTTCCTCTCATTCGTCTCTCCTCTTACAGTTTCCTCTCATTCGTCTCCCCTCTTACAGTTTCCTCTCATTCGTCTCTCCTCTTATAGTTTCCTCTCATTCGTCTCTCCTCTTACAGATTCATCTCATTCGTCTCTCCTCTTACAGTTTCCTCTCATTCGTCTCTCCTCTTACACTTTCCTCTCTTCGTCTCCCCTCTTACAGTTTCCTCTCATTCGTCTCTCCTCTTACAGTTTCCTCTCATTCGTCTCTCCTCTTACAGTTTCCTCTCACTCGCCTCTCCTCTTAGTTTTCTCTCATTCGTCTTCCCTCTTACAGTTTCCTCTCATTCGTCTCTCTTCTTACAGTTTCCCCTCATTCGTCTCTCCTCTTACAGTTTCCTCTCATTCTTCTCTTCTCTTACAGTTTCCTCTCATTCGTCTCTCCTCTTACAGTTTCCTCTCATTCGTCTCTCCTCGTACAGTTTCCTCTCATTCGTCTCTCCTCTTAGTTTCCTCTCATTCGTCTCCCCTCTTACAGTTTCCTCTCATTCGTCTCTTCTCTTACAGTTTCCTCTCATTCGTGTCCCCTCCTACAGTTGTTGGGCAATAATCGCTTGGAAAGCATCGTTAGAAAGCCTGTGTTGTTGACTCACGAAAATTGTTTATGCGAAGCATACAATAATGTCCGCTCTCTCCTCGTACAGTTTTGAAGTTATCATGCCATTTAATATTCACTTTCAAAAGCTTTTCCAGATTACATTAAAAAAAATGAAGTTTTTTCCATAATTCAATACCTTAAATCATTAGCAAACATCAAATTCCTAAACACTATTAATTTAATAGCATGTCGTTATTTTACGGGAACATAACGTGCAGTACATCATCGGGAAGATGGAGATGAAAGGATACACAGTGCGTATATCTTACCTACCTTTGCCTCACCTTTCGCCATGTCTGTGCCAGCATAACATATCTTGCTGACGCAAGTGTTTTATAACTTTGTCATTAGTGCACAAGCACCGAACACAGAGAACAGTCATGCTTGTGTTGTTGCGATCACAGCACCCCGACCACCCGCTGCGTAATACCAAATCATTTTTGTTATATAGTTACCATGCCTATCGTCGCGACGGTTCGTAGGAACCACCTGACGCCCCGAGGAAAAGTTGTTTATTAAATTCAAACTAAAATCTTCAATGTCATAATGATATGTTGTCAATAAATCCTGATTATTTTTTGCAAGTTACGCACGATGCTGGGAAACATGATTGTTCCGCTGTGGCGTACGATGCTGGGAAACATGATCGTTCCGCTGTGGCGTACGCTGCTGGGAAACATGATCGTTCCGCTGGGCGGCGTACGATGCTGGGAAACATGATCGTTCCGCTGTGGCGTACGATGCTGAGAAACATGATCGTTCCGCTGTGACGTACGATGCTGGGCAACATGATCGTTCCGCTGTGGCGTACGCTGCTGGGAAACATGATCGTTCCGCTGTGGCGTACGATGCTGGGAAACATGATCGTTTCGCTGTGGCGTACGATGCTGAGAAACATGATCGTTCCGCTGTGACGTACGATGCTGGGAAACATGATCGTTCCGCTGTGGCGTACGCTGCTGGGAAATATAATCGTTGCGCTATGGCGTACGATACTGGGAAAAAATGATCATTTCGCTGTAGCGTACGATGCTGGGAAACATGATCGTCCCGCTGTGACGTACGATGCTGGGAAACATGATCGCTCCGCTGTGGCGTACGATGCTGGGAAACATGATCGTTCCGGTGTGGCGTATGATGTTTTGTTCAAAATATTTTATATCTAACGCATTTACCCTGTGCGGGTTATTTCTCATTATGTTATCTAAGACTTGATACTTAGGCTCCATACGTAATTTCTTCAGTTTAACCAAGTAAAGTAATTACTATGTCTGTCCCGGCCCAACGCCCAACTCTAAATAGCTTCACGTCGATGTCATAGTGCACTTCCATTCAACTCCAAACTCCTTGTCTGAAGAACGACATATTTTTACAATTCAATGCATTTTACGCTTCTAACTCTACGCCTAAACGAAGTTCAATGTAACCCTGAGGGCGTACGCGCTTGACAAAACACGTGTCCGTGCAGAGACTGCTTACGAGACGGATCGAACGGCACAAAAAAAAGTGGTGGAGGCCGTTGAAAAAAAAATCGAAGGGTGAATGAAACGCGAAGAGGCCGTGAAGAGGCGTGTGTGCGCCTACAGGTGCAGCATGTCTGGTGAATTCACTTGGGGTAGACACATGCATGCCTTCTACTTCCCCAGGCTGCCAACCCAAGCATGCACGACATCACAAACGTGGTTTAATTGACCAATGAGTACACAGTGAAGTGATTTCGAATGAAACTTCTAAGCTCTCAATTCACTCTCTTGTACTCACATTGGCCTATTTAGACCTTGTTTGTGATGTCGCGCGCGCTAGTCAGAAGACTAGATGTAGGCTGCATTGGCCGGTGCCACACACTAGCCGGCCATCCAGCATGGGCTCATCAACCATCGCTGCATCCAGTATGGCCGAGCTGTCTCTGGTCTCATGCTTGCGCTCGTCCGTTCAGCCGTCCATTTTCTGTCTTATGTGTCGAGGCTAATCCGCTTAGACTCTCATGCTTTGCATGGATGAAGGCAGCTGAGTGCTTATTATTGCAAGGACCCGTGAATATTGTACAGTAAGGCGGTCCATGTAATAGTCAGGTCGGAGCTTCGAGCGCAACAACTAGATAGCAGCGATCATAGCTGTTGTAGGAAGTCGAGTGAGGTCTCATTCATGGCAACATGGCAAGGGTATCTCTTCTCTGTCACTGAAACACGGGCTGACCTTGTCGTCGCACTGTTTAGCTCACTGCTACTCTTAGCTTGGTTGTACTCGATGGCCATTGTTGTAAAAGTAGACTCAAAACAAAACTACTGATGGAGTCATGTGGTGAATATTTTCTCTTGTGTTCATTTGTACTGATTGTTACCGGCAGTCTATCGAATAATATTAACAGAGCGAAAGGCTGCTCATTTGCACGGTTCAGCTAGAAGTGAAAACTGTGTGGGAATGGGTGAGCTGCGGCTAGTCACATTGCTATAATAAAGGACCAAGAGGGTGAATAGAATGCAGACGGGGCTTGCTTCTCTCCGGTGTAGTGTGCGCCCAGCTTTCATGCTATTGCTGGGTGATGTCCCTTGCGTTGCGGGTGTTTACCTCGTATTGTTGGCGCCAGCTTAGCATAGCTTGGCAATTCCCATCAACCTCACACTGCAGCCCTGAACCGTCTCGCTACGCCTCTTGTGCTATACATATTGTGGTATTAGTGAATTTTCCTGTATGCCTTGTTAAGCTAGTTCACAAGAAGGGTCATACATTGCTCGTCTGGCGTATGTGAGTTCACCAGCCACCCGTGATGTCCTTGTTAGCCACCAGTTTTCAGTTCTCCCTTTGTGTTATGAGCTTTGGCTGTCCTATACGTCTTTCACCCCCCCCCCATGTTAGTCCATGGTTACGCTCCTCCTTTGGTCCATAAACTGGTAATCTCTCCACTAACACCGGGACTTTGTTAACATAGTATTCAACTGAACCCCAACTGAAATCTTCTGGTTTTCAACTTCACTATTAAGATACATTTTAATATTTTATATATATATATATATATAT
>SDVV010015388.1:0-14541 GCA_016164225.1 Gammarus roeselii | reverse complement strand
TCCCCACAGTGTGCCCACTTGATTGATAGGTTCCCACCATGTTCTTGTGCCATCACTGAGTAAATCAGAAAGGATCCTGTTTGCCAATTCTCTTTGTGTACCTCATAGTAAGCCCTCATCCGCCGCCAGCACCGAATTCCTCTCACTGTTACCTTACATCTATCTCAAACTGTTTGCCCTAGCCTGCAGCTTGCCCTACCCTTTCAGTTTGCCCCAAGCCTGCCTCTAATGTGTGCCCACACTACCCACTAACACTGGGGTCCCGCAGGAACGCTGCTTCGCCCTCTAGCGGTAACCGTTCCACTCAGCCTACCCCCCCTCACCACCACCACTTCCACCACCCCCACGATCACCACCACCACCATCACCACAGCCACCCTGCCCACCACCATTCCAGGTGAGATTGTTTACGCACGACTTCCTCAACCATGCTCTTCATTACTCTAACGCAGCTACGTAGATACAATGTTGAAAATTTATTACTTTATCAACATGGCAAATTAATTGAATCAACTGCATTTTTCGTTAAACCTAAATGCACTTACAAATTAATTGAATCAAGTGTACTTTTCGTTAAACCTAAATGCACTTACATTGAGATCCAATGGTGCAAATTGGTTTAACAAATCTGCACATATGCTACGTGGCTGCAAATGGATTATTCATGTATTTGATGTATTGTGGTTCTTTGAACCTCCTATTATGTAACTGATTGCATGTAACTATTATTATATAACGGATTGCAGAGATTAACTATTATTTGAGGGTAAAATGATATAAGATCCGCATTTAGCTCAAATGGGAGTAACTTTGAAAC
The DNA here is from genome assembly GCA_016164225.1 of Gammarus roeselii. Lineage (NCBI taxonomy): Eukaryota > Metazoa > Arthropoda > Malacostraca > Amphipoda > Gammaridae > Gammarus > Gammarus roeselii. The sequence continues at coordinate 13,724 of SDVV010015388.1, read as the reverse complement.
ATTGTTCCCCTCCAGGCCCTCCACAGCCAGGGGTATGCGTGAAGAAAGCGACTACTGGGATCCACAGGCTACTCAAATTCTGGATTCATCAGCGCATACTTCCGGTGGTCAAACCACTGAAACTTCCCATACTCCAGCACAGTCCCAGTCTCACTCCCAGTCGCAGCAGGGCCATGCCCACTCCCAGCAGCAACAGTCTTCGCCCCAAAACGACTCTCAACAGACCATGACTTCACAGCCACCTCATCACAGCCAAAACAGCGGCTCCCATTCTCAAAATGGCCTCTACCAATCTCTGTCATCTCTGCAGCATCCACAAACTCCCCTCCATATCCCACATCCTCCCTCCACACCCGTGCCCGGTCAGTCTCAGCCTGGGTTGTCTGTTGTGGGAGATTTCGTAGATGAAGATGGGAACCCGTGCTCCAACGTGTGACGTAGGAAGAAAGGGCGTCTCAGGAACGTCCTGCGTCTGGCACACTGGTGAGGACGTCCTGCGTCTGGCACACTGGTGAGGAAGGGCTGCCTCCCAAGGTCGAAGCTAGGGGGGCCAAAAAATATAATGAGATGCAGAATGGAGCCCTGAGAGGCCTTTTTTTATAACTGTAACTGACTGTCCTTTAATGAAATTTTGAAAATTCAACCCCTTCCCTCTTTACGAAAATATTGCTACGCACGTGCTTCTTCCTGAAGAAGTGGACCACCCGTCCAGATAGAGGAGTTCGACATAGCTTCCGCGAGCTGGTATTCCCGTACAAGATACATTAAGGAAGAAACCTTCAAAATGAGGGAACAATTTGTAGCACCTGTCAAATTGTGCAAAATGATGTCCAGAGCAAATAGTTCGACCTATCGAAACTGCCATTCAGAAACACTTCCAAAGAAAGACTATTCAAGACAGATGGGACTATAAATTTATAATAATATATGTTTTATCAAGAGGTGCGGAAAGTAAGCCAGCTGCCTGCAATCATGAAGTCAATTGGCATTCATCCAACAAATGCACAGAAACTCTTCTATCAATTTCCGAGCAGGGAGGAGTTCAGAAACAATAGCTCGTTTATATGCTACATGTTTCGGGCAAAGGCTCGATTTTTAAATTATTACATCCGGTCATCCGGTGCCATAAGGACATTGACTACAGTGCATTAGAACGCTTCTCTAATCTAATCTATCACATCTGGATTAGAAGTAATTTTACGACGCTCCTGATCAATGAGACGCTGAGCATCACCACACGGTGCACCATAACACTGCTTTCACTGAGCTTCATCATAGTCACACAAATTCCATCTTTCTTCAGTTTGGTTGATGAGGCGTCGACGGTTCTTGAGTAATACAAGCTTGAAATATCTGAACGGCTGAACAGGCTCTACTAAAACAGAACAGTATCAATTTTGCTTTGACATAATCAAAGATGCGACGTGTAAAGTAAATACAAAACTATTTTAAGGTTGATGTAGCTCGTCTCGAGGAAAATGATGATGTTTAAGGGATACTACAAACTTACTCGCGGAAACGGTCAGCAAATTGATCCTCAATCCCTAGCTTTGTTTTTGTACAGCATGGTTATTCTTTTGTACCGGCATCCTCACCAAAAATGATACTCAATTGAGGCACACCGACACATTCACACCAAAAATAATACTCAATTGAGGCACACCGACACATCCTCACCAAAAATGATACTCAATTGAGGCACACCGACACATCCTCAACAAAAATGATACTCAATTGAGGCACACCGACACATCCTCACCAAAAATAATACTCAATTGAGGCACACCGACACATCCTCACCAAAAATAATACTCAATTGAGGCACACCGACACATCCTCAACAAAAATAATACTCAATTGAAGCAAACAGACACAGCCTCAACAAAAAACATAATACTCAATGGAAGCACACCGACACATCCTCACCGGAAAAAAATACAAAATCGAAGCACCCCGACACATCCTAACCAAAAATACTACTCAATTGAAGCACACCGACACAACAAGCTCTCCAGTAACTCGTAACCAATTAGCTAAGAGTTGTTCCATCACTACCCTTGCTACATTGTTAGTATTTTACATCGGCATCATCTTTAAAAATAATACTCGACTGAAGTACATATTGAAGTGACCTTTCATGTACGAGTTACTCAATATTGTATCATAATGTAAATTGAATCTTTGTTGTTGCGAATATTGTTTTTTTGTTATATTTTATACATTGATGTAGACAGACATAGTGAATATTATAGCGTTTTGTAAGGAGTGTTACTGCCTAACCACTTCTGCCGTCCATATACCTACGTTGTAAGAGTCCAGTAAGTTTAAAACCATCTGTTTATTAAACAATCATTTTTGCTGATACAGCATAATCCTGTTTGTTAACTAAACAAAGGTCTACGATGTAAATAATCCAACTCTTTGTCTAATCTACTTCAACCCAAACGAGCTTGACTGAACGGACATTTCATGCGATCAAGCCAACCACTTCTTTTCAGCCGAACTTGCAAAGCAATGCAAGCAAATCTGTTCCTAAAATGGAATTATTATCAAGTCTGAGGTAGAATCGGTTTTCTAATCCAATGTTATTCATGTGGACTGCATTTGGTCACAAGGGCATCGATGTCTGGGTGTGTATCTTCATCAGTCATTGGAAATGCCCTGAACAGCCCCACGCGCAGGAAGCTGAGCCTAGTCGCAGACCTCACACATGGTCCTGGATCAGACTGCTCCAGCGCACACTGCGTTCAGGGAGCTTGCGTGTAGTGGTTAAACACCACACTGTGTACCAACGTGCTTGAGGGGCGTCACAGTCACTAGCGTTCAATGGCACATTTAATGTCGTTCAATGTCACGGTTAATGGCGTTCAATGTCAAGCCGGGCAGCAGATGTAAAGCTCTACTAAAGGAGATTTCATGGAACGCCTTGTGCACGAATTTACTCCGTGGTCGCACACCCTCAATGTCGCCTTGCATACATACTACTTGGGGCGTAATGGAGGTACAGCCGAGTCCTGTACAACATACGACTATACATCATCCCCAGAGATAAATTTAAGTTGATTTGTCGTCGGCCGATGGTTGATCGACGATATCACGCAATCTGGCTGAGAATATGCTGCAAAAGTGAACACAGCACAGCCAGCACTCCTACCTCCATCCAACGCCTCCTAAACCTCCAAGCCGGACCCTAACCTGCATGTTGTCAAAAGCGTAGTGGAAATTAGTCGAAAAAAGCAATGGAATGTAAAAGAGCAAGGGAATGTAAAAGAACAAGGTCATGTAAAAGAGCAAGGGAATGTAAAGAAGCAAGGAAGTGTAAAGAAGCAAGGGAGTGTAAAGGAGCAAGGGAATGTAAAGGAGCAAGGGAAAGTAAAGGAGCAAGAGAAAGTAAAGAAGCAAGTGAATGTAAAAAAGCAAGGGAATGTAAAAGAGCAAGGGAAGGTATAAGAGGAAGGGAATGTAAAAGAGCAAGGGAATGTAAATGCTATGCATTTCGATTCTGCCAGACATCACTTCCTACGTCATTAAGCCAAGGCATGGTTTCTGCCGTCGCGTATCAGTGGGCCAGGCATGAAGGAGCTGAACTGCTCGACTCCGACAGCAACTTGCCTTGACGAGTGCAATAATTAGACTAAGGGTTTTTTGTACAATGTATGTTTTTTTAAGATACTGTTCATAATATCGGTTTGTTTTATTTTACAACCCTCAGCCGAACATCGACATAAACTTCACACGTTTACATATATGGCGTTGAAACGAAATTGGAAAGCAACGTAGTTTGATCTCTTGTTCAAAGTTATGTTGATAGCTAACGATATCCCAAGGAATCAACGAGCGATTTATCTTTATATAAGTGATCAAGTTGCTACAACTCTCCTAAAAACTTCGTCTCGAGCCATCATAAATGATGTCTCTTACATAGACTGCCCTACGAGCCATCATAAATGATGTCTCTTACGTAGACTGCCCTACGAGGAAGCTTGCGATGACTCTCGTCGAGGCTCCGGTTGCGATGAGCTTACAATCCTAATCTTAATCTGACATCGTTTCTCAGTTCCGTCGATTTAACATCGATGTGAATTGCTATTGAATACTTATTGATGAACCGCAACTTTTTCCGTGGGAACTAAAACCCTTCTAACACTAACAGAACGGAGGTTAACAGAACGGGTGTTAATTAATTTCAATGCGAAACACTCGGAAAAAGGAGATCGCGATTCTCATCGTTCAACTCATGAACAGAGTCCTTGTCTCAAAGCCTGCGCCGTTTGGTGCGCTTTCCTTTGAAACTACTTCACGATTTAAGATGAGGAAGAGTGGCTGACAAGATACACGAGAATGAAACACAAGTCCTGCACTTCCATGAACCCACGTATAAACCCCATCATCAGGGGGAGCAGCACTAGTCCCTTCCAGCACCTGTGCTATTATGACTCACGTTGAGGCTCCGGTGGAAATGAGGCTAAAATCAAATCAAATCCCGCACCTGTGGCCATTAGTCCCTTCCCGCACCTGTGGCCATTAGTCCCTTCCCGCACCTGTAGCCATATTTTTCTTAAATGGGTGGGTCCATGTTCCACAGTTCGTGGCAGCTGGGCATAACATATGGTCTCAATATTCGCTCTAAGACTGTCAACAGTCCTGCAGTCCGAACATTGAAGCCATAAGGTTGTCTTTAGATATTGACTAGCCAATTATTAAACTATCAGATTGAACGAGGTCACAAAATAAACTGCTAGTTGGCTAATCCCTTTGACACAGTTTGCAACTGTTGACGCTCGCGCACATCAGTTTCAATATTCGACACTGTGTAATTGTCATCATAAGAAATGAATTGGTATTAGCTCGAATGAATCGCTATTTGCTGCAATAAACTGAAAATGGGAATTGTTTATATTGATTCTGATGCCATATATTCGACAAGGTCGCAAGTGCAGTTTGGCAATAAGTTGGCAATGAGTTAAGTCATTTTGCTATTCGCATTATTGGTTGACAGTGTTACTGAATAGTTTGACAGTGTTACTGAATAGTTTGGCAGTATTACAGAATAGTTTGACAGTGTTACAGAATAGTTGGACAGTGTTACAGAATAGTTTGACAGTGTTACAGAATAGTTTGGCAGTGTTACAGAATAGTTTGACGGTGTTACAGAGTAGTTTGACAGTGTAACAGAATAGTTTGACAGTGTTAGAGAATAGTTGGACATTGTAACAGAATAGCACTCGCTAGTTAGTGTTTCTGTGCTAGCACACCCGCTGTGAGAGGTATCAATGCGACCACTTAGTCGACGGTTTCAGAGATGCTTCCTGGTAGCGAATGATGCTCACCGTAAACCTTCATTCAGTTCACGAAGCCTTTCGAGCGGTCCACGGTGCCTTTTAAGCAGTCCACGGTGCCTTTTAAGCAGTCCACGGGTCCTTTTAAGCAGTCCATTGTGCCTTTTAAGCAGTCCACGGTGCCTTTTAAGCAGTCCACGGATCCTTTTAAGCAGTCCGCGGTGTCTTTTAAGCAGTCCATGGTGCCTTTTAAGCAGTCCATGGTGCATTTTAAGCAGTCCATGGTGCGTTTTGAGCAGTCCACGGTGCCTTTTAAACAGTCCACGGTGCCTTCTAAGCAGTCCATGGTGCCTTTTAAGCAGTCCATGGTGCGTTTTAAGCAGTCCACGGTGCCTTTTAAACAGTCCACGGTGCCTTTTAAGCAGTCCATGGTGCCTTTTAAGCAGTCCATGGTGCGTTATAAGCAGTCCACGGTGCCTTTTAAACAGTCCACGGTGCCTTTTAAACAGTCCACGGTGCCTTTTAAGCAGTCCATGGTGCCTTTTAAACAGTCCACGGTGCCTTTTGAGCAGTCCATAGTGCCTTTTAAGCAGTCCATGGTGCCTTTTAAGCAGTCCACGGTGCCTGAAATATCAACGCTTTGATTTGATACGGTATTCCAGAGCTGGACGACGTACAATGAAGCAACATCATAAACGTTGTGATTTTTAGTTAACAAGACCTGTTGTTTACTCCTTTCACTTATATTTCAATCTAGTTCGTTTTTATATTTAGGGTCTGATGCTATTTCTGAAGCGTGTTTTGACAGGTTTTAACATGTATCTTCCTTTCTTTCATGTCTACTTTTAGGTTCTGACGCTAGTGCTGTAGCGTGTACTTGACTCATTTTTATACATGCTTCCACCACTATCCGTGGCCTAGTGCTAGAGCCTGATGTCCTTTGCAGGACTCATGACTCACGATACTTCTTAAAAAATATGAATAAGTAAAGCCAACAGCTGATGCTGTCAGATGAGATGGAACCAACTCTGCACTCTTCACCATGTGATAACAGGAAGCCCCCATCATAACGTGTGTGGGTATCTCCAATTGTGGTTGGTGATATTGTTGCATGGTTACACCATCTGATAACAGGAAACATCCATCATAACGTGTGTGGGTATCTCCAATTGTGGTTGGTGATATTGTTGCATGGTTACACCATATGATAACAGGAAACCCCCATCATGTCGTGTGTGCGTATCTCCAATTGTGGTTGGCGATATTGTTGCATGGTTACACCATATGATCCCAGGAAGCCCCCATCATAACGTGTGTGGGTATCTCCAATTGTGGTTGGTGATCTTTCCTGAACATTCGTTTCGGGAACACAACATAAACTGACAATCGGTACCAGCTCTACTGGGAAGCAAGGAAAAGAAAGTGACTCAAGACATCAAGAGCCTAGGAGAGTTGTTGCCAGAATTGAAGGGTCCGTCGTACACGTCATAAACGTAACTCAAGTAACAAACGATATCGAGCACTCATGTAAACAATTGAACAGTTGTTCAGGTTGAAGAGGCATCTTTACGAGGCTCAAATGAGCATTTTTAATTTGATTTATTCAACATAATTATGGTGTCTGTCTGCGTAGGCCGTGCCGGCCGAGTTTCCGTCGTACAATAATTCGGGTATAAGCCCACGAGGTGTCACGTTGACGAATACGCCCAGAGGGCGTATTCGTCAACCTAAATAATAAACCATATGTTCACCTTTCATAACAGCGTAAAATATGTTATTCATTTACTTAACAACGCTGAAAAACAAATAATGTTTTGAAATGACAGAGTTTCCTACTTTAAGCTTGACCATCTACAGATGACCTTTCGCTGCTCAACGCCAGTAAATGTTTAAAACAATAAAAAATGCCATCACATCGTCGTGATATTATGTTTGCATCAGTAACTACAGGAATGAAAGTCTCGGGTAAAGCACAACTCGCGCCCAATCTGTGTCGCGGCGGCTCACGACAGCAATAGCGTGCCCGCGGCGGAAGTAGGCTCTTGAGATAGAGATGATATGGGCCGTCCATAGCTGTCTCCAAATCGTATCGGTCAACAACAATACGTGAACTGCTGAAAGCATACACTCATCGCGGTGGTCAGGAGTACCAGTAACTTAGTTGATGCAAACAAGCACTTCCTGCCTCACTATGGCGTGGGAACCCTACAAACGAGCTGCAGCGCCACCATTGGGGGGTGCAGTGCCATCATGGGTGTGGTGGGGCAGCCCTACGGGAGGGGGGTTGCAGCCCCACCATGGATGTAGGGGTTACGCCCCATCATTGGTGTGGGGCGTTTGTAGCCCCACCATGGGTGTGGGGAGCTGCAGCCTCACTATAGGTGTGGGGGTTACAGCCCCACTATGGGTGTGGGGGGTTGCGTCCCACCACGGGTGTGAAGGGTTGCGTCCCACCATTGGTGTGGAGGGTTGCGTCCCACCATAGGTGGTGAGGGTTGCGGCCCCACCATGGGTGTGGGGGTGGCAGCCCCACAATGGGTGGGAGAGTTGTACCCCCACCATGGGTGGAGAGGGGGGGATTGCGACCCACCATAAGTGGGTGATTTCACCCTACTATAAGGTGGGGGGGTTGTGCCCCACTATGAGTGTGGGGGGCTGCAGCCCCGCCATGGGTGGGAGGGAGTTGCGTCCCACCATGGGAGGGGCTTGCGTCCCACCATGAGCGCGGGGGGTTGCAGCCCCACCAAGGATGTGGGGGGTTGCAGTCCCATCATGGGTGTAGGGGGCGGCGTCCCATCATGGGTGTGGGGGCTTGCAGCCTTACCATGGCTGCAACCCCCTACCATGGGTATACCACTTTCAAGCTCTCAGTTGAGGGGTAGATTTTTTTCGTCACGAACAAGTTAGGACACAATGAGTTTCTGATGATATGATGATAACATATCGGTCTGATGAAGTTGCTCATCGTGGTACCTAGCAAGTGGCCGTATCAAGCGTGATTCAACATCCGTTCGTCTACTACCCTGCGCGAACGTTGGATAAACCACTGGAGTCGACGCCGCTGGACCTCGCGAGGAGCTTCCACATCTTCAACAGGTACTAAAGAAGAAGACAACATCTTCTTTTTTGGTACCTGTTGAAGTGAATTCGCGATTTGGAGTCAACAGATTTGGAGTCAACATATAAAGGACGCTGTTACACAAGACAGGGCAAAAATTCATTAAATCCTAACGTTTATCGTCTCATTCGTAAATTGTACGGCTGGTTCGGTGATGGAGCACCGAATCACCATTTTTACCAATCTCCCTTCATCCATCCTCACCATGCTCCCGAATCATCGCAGAACGCGTGAATCTATTATTTTCTTCTTACTTCTTCACCATCCCCGTTCTGATTCGAATATCGTCGTTATTGATCCTGTCTCTCAGCGTCACTCCAGCCAAGCTCCTCAAAGATTTCATCTCGAAAACATTCAACCTTCTACTCTCTTCTGCTCTCACCCCAGAAGTCACATCTCTTTTGAGCACAGTTGATACATCTACCCCCTCCCCAACGTCCTACAGCTCATTACACTCTTCAGTACACCCAACACTTTACACCCTCTCTTCACGCGACTTCATCTCAGTTTCCACCAGTTCAGTCTTCCCCACATGAGAGCCCAGGTACTTGACACACTGAACTCCCTCCAATAATTCATCATTTAATATGACACTGATTTTTCTCCCATCGACACTCCTCAAACATTTCATTACTTTATTCTCACTCACGTAAACTCGCAGCTTCCTCCTCTCACAAACTCTTCCAAACTCAGACACTAGCCTACACAGCTTCTCCTCTGAATCCGCCACCAGTGCCGTATCATCCGCAAACAGTAACTGGCTCAAGTGTAAACTCCGCTCATTCATCTCCAGCAGCCTCAAGTCGCGACCCACTACACTCGCGTTCACCTTCCTGACCACTCCATCCAGGTAATGATTGAACAGCCAGGGAAAAATAACGCAGCCTTGTCGCAGTCCAACTTGCACTGTGAAGCAATCACTCACCTCGCTCTCCACTCTGATACATGCTTTGCTGCAAACATAGGAACTCTGAACCGCTCTCAACAAAATTTCGCACTCTTCATACAGACACATCACCCTTCACAGCGCTTCCCTGTAGACCCTATCGTAGGTCTTTTCCAAATCCGTGAAGGCCTATAACACATTATTTTCTTTGCAATGTAATTCTTACAGACTTGCCTCGCTGCAAAAATCTGATTAGTACTTTTCACACCCTCTACCACTCCTGAAGTCACGCGGTTTCTCTCTAATTGCACCATCCATAGTTGCTAATCATCTTGATTAGCACTCTCCCATACAACTCACCAACAACACCTAACAAACTGATACCTCTCGAGTTGCAGCATTCAATTTTACCTCCTTTGCCCTTATACAGTGGAACAATGCAAGCACTGCGCCACTCAGTCTGCTCCGCACCTGACACACAACACAGGCTCAGTAGCCTCACCAGCTATTCGACTATCGTTTGTCCAACCCCGCTTGAGGCACTCAGTCGCAAACCGTCCAAACCAGGGGCTTTCCCTTCATCTATCACCTCTACCGACTCCCACATTTTTTCCATAATACTGTCCGTCAAAAGTTTCTCTCCTAACACCGGCATCCGTGCACCACTACCCACAGCAACAATGTCGGCCTCCCTGACATCCTCGACATTCATCAACTCATCAAAATACTCGGCCCACCTTTTCTGTAAATCACCACTTCCCATCAACGACAACGGAGAACTGGAGCTATAAGAATTTGTGAAAAGCTGCAGTTAAAAATAGGTCGCAGAGAAACACAATTTCGGACTTGACTGAGATACATTTTCAAACAGAAATTTGAAACGATTTGGAACTCGAGTGCTAACAGAACTGCCCTTCAAAGGGTGCGCTGCATTTTCCTGTTGAATTTGTGTTTAAAATTGAGATTAGAACATACAGAACACACAAAATAATTACACATCTTCATCTGTCTTCATTTCGTCACCAGCATAAATGAAGTACCTTCAGGAACGGAATCAGAGATGCATAATTCAATAAAATGTCTCTGTACTGGTAGTTATCATTTTTTAATTTTATCGATAGCTACACTACTATATATATATATAGTAGTGTATAATAGTGTATAATATAGTGTATAATAATCTACCTAGACTATCACAGCTTTCTAAACAACTAAGGTATTTGTCATTTTAAAAATAACCAAATATTATACAGGATTCAAGAATAATCAAATTGATAAGAGAAATATCGGTATAATCAGCATCGGTGTCGATTTATTGTGGTATTGGAAGTATCGGCGTTTTTTTACTAAGGGTAGTATCAGCATCGGTGCAAATGTTGGTATCGGTACCGTGAGCGAGTTCAGCTCAACGGACGATATCCAGGATTCCCTTAACTCCCCTCAGAAGGACGACGTCCCACGAGCATACCTCTCCCAAGCTGCGTGGGACGACCAATCGCTCGCAAGGACAATCACCGACAGAGACGGAAGATCAGTATCAAAACAGAGTTGAAAATTATCAGGAGTACATCATCCAATCGCTGGCCCGAACGAACGGTTCATGGAGGCGTTTTTACTAAGTAGCTGTTGTAAAATGGAGAGTTATATCCATTCAAACTTTTCGTTAGCTCTTGACGGTGAAGTTGAAACCAATTATACAAAGACGTACATACGAGGAACCCGATTTATTTTGTTCCCTATGAAAGAGATTTCATCTAGAGATCGGAATGAACGGTTTCAAATTAGCATATTCATATAAACTTAATCACACTATCTTATCGTAAACAGCTCACCATAATTGTATGATACAATTATGCTTGTCAACCAGAATAAAGTTTGTTTCCTCCAATTTTTCGAAAATGTTTGTATCTAGTTTGATGATATTTTACAAAAAATCTTGACTTTTTACGATAACTTGCTAGGAAATAAATATACTGACTTTCATTCACGAAAAGTTCGTAACAAGCCTTCGTGTAGATGAATTCGGCCGTTTTCCTTAGTAAAGATGGGTAAATAATTCAACGTAGCAAGATTATCATTTTACTTTGACGATCAGGAAATGCATGACAGCATCTGTTGAGCATGTACTCATCTACATCAGGGTTTTGATTGTGGGCAACACCACGAATTATCATTGTTGATGTATGAGTGAAACATGGAAGAGGAGCGCAACTGTGCCTGGTTTTTCAGGAATGACTTCCGCAAACTTATGACATATCCTATGCACGAAGGACCAAGAACATATCAGCGTCATTCCTGCAAAACGTTCTCCTATTTTGGGGCTGACATTTAAACGTTGAAGAGAATAAACGATTCGTAGAAATAATGAGTTCCAACAGCAACACTATTTTAAAATATATATATATCATTATCTCAGAATAAATTACTAAATGCGTTCGTGTGGTGAGACCAAGGAATTGAGATGCTGATAGAAAGTAGTTTTTGTTAAAGGTCTGACGTAGGCTTGAAAATGACGTGCCCGAGTCGACTTTAGGTCGGTGGAGGTAAAAAACAATGGAACGGTGCATGCCTGCATCGTGCAACGGTGCATGCCTGCATCGTGCAACGGTGCATGCCTTCACGGTGCAACGGTGCATGCCTTCATCGTGCAACGGTGCATGCCTTCATCGTACAAATCGTTCTGGTACCCTTAGTATGTCGTTCTGGTACCCTGAGTATGTCGTTCTGGTACCCTGAGTATGTCGTTCTGGTACCCTGAGTATGTCGTTCTGGTACCCTGAGTATGTCGTTCTGGTACCCTGAGTATGTCGTTCTGGTATCCTGAGTATGTCGTTCTGGTACCCTGAGTATGTCGTTCTGGTACCCTGAGTATGTCGTTCTGGTACCCTGAGTATGCCGTTCTGGTACCCTGAGTATGTCGTTTTTGTACCCTGCGTATGTCGTTCTGGTACCCTGAGTATGCCGTTCTGGTACCCTGAGTATGTCGTTTTTGTACCCTGCGTATGTCGTTCTGGTACTCTGAGTATGTCTGAAAAATACGTTTGATTGGTACACATTTGCCCAATTAAACAGACCGAAATTCCATTCACTGTCCAATTTTGGCACATTTCCAAGAAGAGCCGCACCATCCTTCGATGTGGTACCCGTACAATGAGAGCCGTACCATCCTGCGATGTGGTACCCGTACAATGAAGGCCGTACAATCCTGCGATGTGGTACCCGTACAATGAGAGCCGTACCATCCTGCGATGTGGTACCCGTACAATGTGAGCCGTCACATCCTGCGATGTGGTACCCGTGCAATGAGAGTTGCAACATCTTGCGATGTGGTACCCGTACAATGAGAGTTGCAACATCTTGCGATGTGGCACCCGTACAGTGTGACGCAATTTGTAAGTTTGGTAAGTTCTGACGGTAAATTCTGACAGCTCATACTTGCATCATGTCAACATAGGAAAGCTCGTCCTAACACACTTAAGCCACTTACAAACTCCTTGTCTTAACAAGGTCGGGGAATTTGGATGGTCCAATTAAAGAAGGTCTTGATGGGAGGCTTTGTTTGTTTTCATACAGGGGATTGAGTGGGGATGTCACCGTGAGCGATACTATGCGAGCCCTCTTCCATACCGTACGCGGGTAACGTTACGCCAGCACGCAGATGAGTCTTCGCGGTTGTTTGGCAACAATTTCTACTGCGGATGTCACAGTCACTGCTGCACACACCTCGTTAACATAACCACGAGAGAATTGTCTCGGCAACAGACCTGCACAAACTGCTTCCAGCTGATCGTCCAGGATGAGTCAATCAATGCGGAGTCAGCACGATGACGTGGCTGGGGCACGAGGGACGATTTCCAGGACGCAGTTCCTGTAGCTCGCAGTTCTACTGTTTGGCACGCGAGAAGACCTCGGTGGTGCCCGCTGTCTGAATGTTGCTCGGTGGTGTCCGCTGTCTGAATGTTACTCGGTGGTGCCCGCTGTCTGAATGTTGCTCGGTGGTGCGCGCTGTCTGAATGTTGCTCGGTGGTGCGCGCTGTCTGAATGTTACTCGGTGGTGCCCGCTGTCTGAATGTTGTTCGGTGGTGCGCGCTGTCTGAATGTTACTTGTTGGTGCCCGCTGTATGAATGTTACTCGGTGGTGTCCGCTGTCTGAATGTTACTCGTTGGTGCTCGCTGTCTGAATGTTGCTCGGTGGTGCGCGCTGTCTGGATGTTACTCGGCGGTGCGCGCTGTCTGAATGTTGCTCGGTGGTGCACGCTGTCTGAATATTACTCGGTGGTGCGCGCTGTCTGAATGTTACTCGGTGGTGCCCGCTGACTGAATGTTACTCGGAGGTGCGCGCTACCTGAATGTCACTCGGTGGTGCGCGCAGTCTGAATGTTACTCGGTGGTGCGCGCTGTCTGAATGTTACTCGGTGGTGCGCGCTACCTAAATGTCGCT
>SDVV010015387.1:0-14542 GCA_016164225.1 Gammarus roeselii | reverse complement strand
AACAACAGTTTGTGACAGTGCACGCGCTATACATTGGTCTAAAGAAAAAAAACATATATAAATACTATAAACAGAACAGAGACAATTCTTCAAACCACGAAAAGATAAAAATTCATACACTTACCACCCGAATGAGTCAATTATACCCTATTTTAAAGGAAATGCCTAAGCGAAGCTGAACGTAGACATGTATCATTACCTTGACAGGGTGTAAATCTGCCATGCGCGATAACGAGATAGCATCAAACCTTGAGACAGGGATGGATGAAGGTCTGCCGCTACGCTAGCGACCCAGTGGTTTCATTTTCAATGGAATACACATCCCGTCTTCAGGTTTCATTCTCTAAAGGTTCCTAATATGTAAATGTTCCTGTGTAGCCATGTTACTATGTAACTATGTAATGAATAAATAAAAATATACATGAAAATGTATGTTTCATTGTTCACAGTCATACGGATTGAGAATACGTGAACGTAATCTCCTGCAACCGCTCCTAATAGATTGATGAAAATGTTCCTTTTATGTTAATGTTACAATGTAACCACGTAATAAATAAATAAATATAAACTTGAGCATATATGATTCATTGTCCACAGTCATAAGGATTGAGAATACGTGAACGTATAATGGCAGCGCCTACCTCCTATGTACCACACTAACATTTCGTGCGGATATACCAAAGCAATAAACTCTAATTCATACAATAATACCTACCATTTACAATACCTATTTACAGATCCTATCACAACGCTATAAGTGTCACTGAAAAACACTAAATAAGTTATAGGTCGAGCAAAGACTAGCAATAAGTTCCTATTGAAATAACAGCGGGGCCTGCGATACTAAATAATACGATACATAAATAATCATGTAGGTATACAATTAAAAAATAAATTAACTCCTACACGTAATCATAACCAATAAACCACAAACACCACGGCGTTTTCACGACCCCTATCTCCAGGGCACGTTTTAGGACCCCTATTTTCAGGGCACGTTTTAGGGCCCCTATCTCCAGGGCACGTTTCAGGACCCCTTTCTCCAGGGCACGTTTCAGGACACCTATCTTCAGGGCACGTTTCAGGACACCTATCTCCAGAGCACGTTTCAGGACACCTATCTCCAGGGCACGTTTCAAGACACTTATAACTACTGGTGCGATGGAAAAAAAATTCGGTAGAAACCTGTTTAAAAAAAATAATGCCTGTTCTCGATTGATAATCTCAGCTTTAGACGCGGTACTAGAGCAACTTTTCTAATTCCTTCCGCCTGCCTCCCCTTACCTAGGAATGTTAACGCGGTGCTCACAAAAGCCGCACGTAATTGTGACCAAATTTATTTTATATTACTTTTCATGCGTTAATATCAAGATATCAATAATAATAATAATATCAAACTGGAAGATTAGATGGTTGAAAAGTTATGAGCCCCCCCAAAAAAAGATTTCACTGATTATTGAAGCAGAGCCCATTCATCATCCAGGGCGGGTTAATGGGGTTAAGCTTTTTGGCTAATTACCTTTGAAATTTATCCGTTAATGTGCTTGTTTGAAAGGTGGGTCATTTTAATGTTTAATTGAAGGCTTGGCACCAATTGATTGAGGATATAACTTGCTCAATATTGTGAAAAACATTTATCTGTACTACGTTGAGGGGATTTATTCTTCTGCTAATTCTCCTTTTATCATCTTCATCAAGGAGAGAACTCAATGTTGAGTGCCCTCCGATTTTTTTTTTTCTTCCTGGTAACTAAAATCAAACCTGAGTTTTTTGAGAACGATGTGAGTTTCGGACTATTTAGGAGGTTGACTACGGCTTCCGTCGACAATTCTTTTATTGTGTTTTAATTTAGAATACCAGGAACGTTTACCTAACTTTTCGGCTATATCTTCATCTGACAGACTGTTTCGTCACGATCGTTGAAATAGTTCTCGCCGCCGTCTTATCGTTGTTGGGGCCCACTTTGTTGAATGACTGTTTTTATGTTTGTACTGTGAATCCTCAAGTAGTTTTAGGAAAAAATATTTAACAATAGAGCTTCAGTTGAAGCAACAGTCAGCTACATGTCGACATTCTAAATTAAGTGATTCTAATAGACAGGTAATTTTTCCTTCGAAAAATTGCCGCCCTGAAAATATTTGTTTGCAGAACCCACGACCTATGTCGCGGGAAGGTCGACAGATCCTGCGGTCGGTGTGTGCCCAATTTCCTAAACTTCATTCAGAGAAAATATAACCTGCGCGACTCCCAAAATGTCGACCATATACATTTCTGTAATAAAATTAAACCTATTTCTCGACTTTTGGATATTAAAATCACATACAGTTCTCAGTTGTAAGGTCAACAGTGGCGGAGTGGGTGGGAATGCAGTGGTGACGATGCATCTGCGTATCTGCTCCTTCGAAGCTTTAAAGCTAGTATTTGATTATATCAGGTGTCAGGAGTTTGTAGGCGTCAGAACGAATACATTTTATTTAAATTGGTCCACTTTCAGCTTTGTGCGGCACTTTCCAGAAGGTCTCTAGGTTTCAAATCTTTTAGATTTCCGTTTTATTTACTCCATTCAAGATTGAATTCATTATCTTTAATTATTTCAGAATGTAATAATCATATAACACCTCCGAGACTTATTTGCTGGAGACTAAGTGCAGAGACTAAGTGCAAACCCTAAAACATTATCTCGTTAAGTCATCGAGCGCTGGCACACTGGACATGACAATTCTAAACTAAAGGGCTATTGAAAAAATATTAACGAAGCGGTGATTAAGTCTTGCGATGAAAATATTTCTGCTCTTCTTAAATTAGCTTAATATTTTTGTGAACAATTATTTATTTTATGACTTGCGATTCTTATTCAGGTAAATGCTTGAAAAAACTCAAAAACCAAGTCGAATAGAGTATAGCTTGCTAACTACGTGATGAATAAGAAAACTATAAAATTATATCTTGCCCAAATCTGAGGCTCCTAAATAGAGTGAAAATGGGTTTAATTTATAGTTACCTAGCTTAAATCGTCCTGAACGTTATGGGAAAGGAAGTAGTAGTTTGAAATAATCTTCTTTCTTTGAGTAGTTCAATAATCATGTGGGCCTTGAATAAAAAATCTAGCTTCGCTTAGAATATGATACCTAAAAATATTTTTGAAATAGGACTGATAGAAATTACACGGTCACGTCCTAAATTTGATCCCTCGTTTCTGGACACAAAGTTGCATATCAATGGAAATAAATGCCTCTTTATTATTTCGAAAAAACTATGACCGGGACTTGATGAACGATGTGGCGGGCAAAGAATTGGTAAATCACTTTGTATAGGATGAGTTTTATGTTTCATTCGGACAAGAGCTGTTCGGGAAGTTTCAAGAAAACTTTTTCCAAATATAAATGAAATTTTTCATAACAATATGTTAATGTGATCCATACACTCAGCATGCGGAATTCTTTTATAACTAAGACTGTGAAAATATACGTTTTTTCTGTGGTGAGCTGTGCATGGGAGAAAGGACAAAACGCTCATGAGATTCATTCTATGATGTTTCAGCTTCTGGTCCCAAAAAATCATCGAAATGTGTAAATTTTGGGCTAGCAATTACTCCGTGTTCCATTGATTGGCCGAGTTAGAATTTAAGGGTGCCGTTTTATCATATCCATATCTCTGTGTTATGTCGACATGTATAATAAAGGAGGCTTCCGGTAGGTGACAGTCACTAGCAATAAATTCATCTTGGATTAGGCATGCGTACCAGGAGGTCATTTCGCTCGGTTGGTGTGATCCGATAATGTAATTTACAATAGGAGAACCAACCAGTGCCAAATAACCTAATATTAATTGAACGGATGTTGTGCAGGCGTAGACGACAATGGGTAGATGATGCTCGTGACTGACCATAACAATTCCAATGACACGTGTCGAAAATCTGTATTTTAAACAGTCTCACATCGAGAGTAATTGTATTGAAATAGAGTAGGCTATTTTTTGAGGTTTCAATGAGACAGTGTCCATGGCGGCAGGGAGGGAATGCAGGAGATGCCACAACACCACCCGCTCCCCCCTCTCCTCGCCTGCCGTGTGTTGTTCCTTTGTTCTGCATCAGTTTTTAGCTAGTCTCTTGACGTACATGTTATTATTATTGAAGTAATATCATGTAAGTTTCCATTAAGATATTTCACCGCATGTGATATAATATAAATTATAGTATAATGGATTACTCAAGTATATGTCAGTAAGCTTTCCGGTTGTTGAAGAAGTAAAAGAAGTACATAACAACCGTCAGAGGGGGTTGTTGTGCTCTATTTCTTCCGCTGCGGAGAACAGGGCAGTTGATTTTCTCTGTTGTATATAGATCCGTGAAGTGACCTAGAACAGGATGAGAAGTCTCCACGGAGGATACCAGCATATGTGACGCTAAGTTTTAGACTACGACACCCTATGACTGGATAGATAAGTACGCAGATGTATCGGTAGTTATACTAGCCGAAATTTAGGTAGGATGTTTAGATGTAGGTAATAATAGGACACGAAATACTCTGCCGACAAAAGATTACGACGGTGAGCTATGACCACAAGGCGGCATCCAAGATAGCTCATATTTTATGTCAAAATTTAGGTAATATCCCGAAGCTGAGTTCAAGGTGGTTAATAGGTCCCCAGTCTGGATTTTAAAAGCGATGTGTATCATCTTGTGTTGGAACGAGGTTGAAAAGTGATTGATGTTTCTAATTTGATATACATTTTAAAGAGAAATACCGCAAAGTGGGACTAGGTTGTGCAAATTAAAGTGGGAAAAATGCTTTTTGGGGAGCAACATTAATCATACAGGACTAAATTGGTCCTTAAATTAATTTTTTGAAGTACAATCGTAGCAAGTTAACTGGAAAGGATGAAGTAATCCTTGAGTTAGATGGCATTGTTGCATGGTAGCAAAGGCATGACATTGTAAGTTAATTGAAATGGACAAAGTAGTCCTTAAGTTAGATTGCATTGTTCCATGATTGAAGAGAGCTGACAATTTTCAGGTGGACAATGTAGGTATAGTGCAAGTCGCTTTCCCAGACGCTCTGCGCTGAACGACATCGGCAGAAGATTTTTGCAGAGAGCGGGACTACCATCGGTGTTGGAACCTTTGGGTTTGGATAGAGGTGATGACAACGGGCCCGATGGCATCACAGTTTTCCCCTTCATGAATGGTAAGAGTTTATGATGGGACTGTACTTGTGTGGATACTTATGCGGAAACGCATTTGATAGGTTCTGCTATTTCAGCTGGTTCTGCAGCTACACAGGCAGAGACACGCAAGTGCAGGAAGTATGGCGCTTTGACCACACAGTTCCAATTTGAGCTAATAGCCTTGGAGACGACAGGGCTGTATGGCAAGTCAACTGCGCAAATTGTGAAGGAGATCGGGTGTAGATTGGTGGAAGCAACAGCAGATTCACGAGAATTTCTATGAATTCAGCAGCGGTTGGGTTCGGCCCTACAGAGAGGCAACGCATTCACCATTCTATCAGCAAGTCTGGAGGCCGGAGAGAGGTTTTAGTGGGTCGGAGGGCACCCCGTCTGAGTGATCACATTCAACCCCACACTTCGTTCCATAAGGGGATTTCTTCTCTCCCAAGGTTATTTACTTTAATTTGAAAGATTTTTATCTAACGAATTCAATTTGTAACATCTAATGTAATTTGCATTGTCGGTCAAATCAATAGCCTTGAAGGTTTGAGAATGAACACCATCTCAAAAAAAATTCTGAAGAACTGCTGTAGATATATGGTTGACAAAATAACTGGAGTTATTGTTGCCAGTCTATTTTTGCTAGTTTTTTATGAGGGTTTTTAACTTCGAAAACTAGTTACCGGGTATAAGGGCCCGGACAATTAAATACTGTCTGTTGTAAGAAAAGCTAAATAACGCTTTGAAGTTATTAAAAGGGGGTTGAGATAAGTTTCAACAAGAAAAATGCAGATATGTTCCACTGTGTAAATCAATTAATTCCTTTTGAATTTCAAGATGAATCAGAGTCAAGAATTTCAACGACTAGTGACCTTGCACACCCGAATGCGGAGAAAGATCTCAAAGATAAAAAATAAAATTAAAATGTACTGTGAACATGTTCCATTCATCGATGCAGGAGATCAAGACAAATTGAATTGTCACCTGACTACTGCTTGGACATGTTTAGACGACGCGCAGGCACTGCATAGGCAGATGTTTGAAGTTATTAATGAGGACAATGACATTCCTCCAGAAGGAAAAATTTCGACTCGAGAACAAAAATGATGAGTAATTGGAACCCTTTAACATCACCCTGGCCAAGGTCACAAGACAAAGAAGTGAATCGCAGCCAGCACCAACTAGTGAAGCTGCTGCATCAGTAAGTAATTCATCCCACAAAAGTGTGAGGGTAAGGCTGCCCACTCTAGAGATCCTCAAATTTATGTGGAACATCCTCATGGTCACATCATTTTGGCAAAGGATCAGAACTGTCCATACAAGTTATGACCTGGAACCATCTGAAAAGTTTCAATACCCGCAAAGCAAGTTGAAAGGCGCTGCAAATTTTACACTAGCTGGGTCTGCTCCAACAAATGCGTCCTACCCACTAGCAGTTGCAATGCTGAAGAAGTTGTATGGAAACGAATTTCGCATAAGAATGGCACATCTGGATGCACTTGATCTTCCAGCCCCCTGCTGATGTAATGTCATCTCTGCAAGAGGACAGTCACAAAAGAGGAAAAAAAAAACTTTGTCATCTGAAGACAGCAGGAGTAGACTTCAATGATAGCAGGCACTGTTCTTCAATAACAGCACACATGATCTGGCGCAAATTACCATCAAGGACCAAAGAAGCCTGCATTGATTGCCCTACGGGGGAGTCTGCATTAACTTCGCGTTGGGACTCCGGTGGAACATGGAAGCAAATAATAAATAAAGAAGCCTGCATTAGGGGGAGAGACATAGATGCTGCATGGAGTCTGGCTGACTTCCGAGAAGCACTAATGTCAGAGAACACTAAACTTGAGAACTGTGAGACTGACTTTAAGCCAAAGGTAAATGGAGTTCGAAAGTCGAACTATCAAGGAAGGGCAAGAAACAATCTAAATGGTCAACAGTCCAAAGCATCTGATGGAAACATCCGAGGTCCTCAGTCAACTGTGGGATCCTTCCAAGTAGGAACCGCAAAGCGCACATTCTGTGCTGAAGGTCATTCTCTTTATCGCTGTACAAGAAATGACACAAATGAAGAGAGAAAAGCTCGGTTATCCGAGTTTACATTGTTCTTCAAATGCCTGAAGTCGGGTCACCGTTCTGCTGAGTGCCCTGAGAAATCATCATACTCTAAGAATTTCAAGATCAGCGGGCATTACGGCACACTTTGCTTCAAGAGAAGAAAAGGTCGACGAAATGGAGACAAGCCAGCATCAAGCAATGCAAAGTCTACGGCTGCAGTAGCTACTGGCTCTGCAGCAAACACTCTCACTAGTGTTGCTACAGCTAGCAGCAGGATGTGATAAGGCGACCGCCCTACCCACAGCTTTGGTAAGTTTGAAAACAAAAGATGGTACAAAACTTATATGAGCACTATTCGACCAGGGGGTCAGAAATCCTTCATCAAAAGGGGAAAATTGAGCAATGATGACACTACATGTCGACATACCACCCTGACAGTTGACGGTTTCAACAGCAAAGGAACTGAAGATCGGTATGACATAAAGAATGTCGTCATAGAAGTGTCAACAAGTGAGAGCATCTCCCTGGATGTGATTGTAGTTGATACTTCAGCTGAATGACTGAACATGAGTGGAGTCGGTGAACTAGCCACTCATCTCAAAGCCAAGGGACGAAATTTGCTGACAAATTCGAAATTACGGTCCACTACCAGGTTCATATGCTCATTGGAGCAGATCATTACTATGATTTTACTTTTCCTGAAGAACAGGATGAAGGAATTACAATAATATCTTCAAAGTTAGGATACCTACTGTCAGGTACCATAAATGAATTTCACGACAACATTCAAATCAATGTGATAACTGCACTTGAGGTAGCAGTGTCAGACAAAGAAGCAGAAAAGGATGTTGACCTATTGTGGCGTTTGTACACAATAGGAATCTCACCGGAAGAAGCACACCCGGATGACAATGCAGTTCTTGTGCAGTTTAATGACAGCATCCAATTTTCAGAGGGCAAATACATTGCTAGATTGGCATGGAAGGCTGCTCATCTCATCCTTCCAATCAATTACTGCTTGGCGCAATGAAGGCTGGTGAGCAATCTCAAGCGTTTGAGACCAGAACCCGAACTGTTGAAACACTACGACAGTGTCATGCAAGAGCAACAACAAAGAGGCTTCATTGACAGGATAAGTAACATGAAGCCAAGAGAAGTATGCCCCTTCCTACCTCACCATGCTGTGAGAAAGGAATCTCTAACAACACCGTTGCGTGTGGTTTTTGATTTTATTGTTCAGCAAAACTACAAAATGATGCAATAAGTCTAAATGATTGTTTGTATCCAGGACCATTCATGGTCCCGGAGCCACCTCAGATATTGTTGCGATTCAGATTCGGGTCATTAGCAGCTAGTTCTGACATTGCAAAAGCATCCTTGATGGTAGGTTTGGATTAACAGGACAGGGATTCGACAAGATTTCTATGGCCCAGAGATCCCATGGGTCCTTCAGCCCATAGACACCTATCGCTTCAAGGTATTCCTTTTTGGCGCCACCTGTTCAGAATTTATATTGAATTCAACGATTGACCACCACTTAGAAAAGTATGGTAGGCGAAGGAACATTACAGACAAGATCAAGATGAATATCTATGTGGATAACCTCCTTGCAACTGCCAGATCCATTGTCCCAGTTTCCAGAAGAATTAGAATCAGGTAACCAACAAAGATGGGTTAATGACCCCATCACAAGCAAGGCCAAGTTCCAAAGACAGAAAATATGGCAGTTAAAGGTAGATTGGGATGAGGACCTCCCCGAGGCCACTGCAATCAAATGGGGAAAATTGAAGGGAGAGTTCACCAAGATGGGTGACATACCTGTCAAACACAACTCGGAGATAGTAAAGTCAATGATTCTACACACATTTGTAGACGCTTCCACAATAGCGTATGGAGCAGCTGTGTAAGGAGTTAGTGAAGGTAAGGCCACACTACTGATGGCAAAAGGACGGATTGCACCAGAGAACACGCTCTCTGTTCCCAGGTCAGAGTTGGCAGCAGCTCTACTTGGAGCCATGCTCACTAAGTATGTATGTGAAGCGTATGAAAAGGAAGTAAATGTTGAAGCCATACACATGTGGTCGGACAGTCAAGGGGCGCTGGGTTCGATACACTCAACAGGCATATTAAAAGCCTACAAGCAGAATAGGAAGACAGTCATCAATAAAATTCTTCCCAACGCTAATTGGCATTATGTTCACACGTGTCAAAACCCTGCTGACTTGTTAACTCAAGGAATCAACCCGAGGAAGCTAAAGTCATGCCACCTGTGGTGGCATAGGCCAAAGAACATAACGGAACTCCAGGAGTGGGAAAATTTTCCTGCACAGGTGCAAAGTGTGACACTTAACAGTGCAAAAAAGCTTCCACCCCCAGAGTCATTCCTACTGTCGGTTGCAAACAAATGTAGCACGTTCAAAAAATTAATAACCACCTTTGGGTGGGTAAGGAGGTACTTTGTGTGTCTGATGTTGAAGGTCATAAATCAAGGTGAGATCAATAGAAGGTCAAAGAAACAAGGTAAAAAACAAAACTTGGTAAAGGTAAAAAGATGGAATGGGCCGAAGATTGGGTTAAAAGAACTCCAAAAAGAGAAGTTTGCGGAGGATATAAATTTTTATCGCAAACCAATTCCCAAGGGTATCAGTCCAATAATGAAGCAGTTAACTTTAAGCATCAAGGCTGACAAGCTAGTGGTGGTGAGCAGGACCACAGAGGCCGAGCTTGAGACTCAGGGAAGTATCCGATCCTGCTACCTTCCAGACATAGGATCACAAAAAATGATAATTGAAAAAGAACACAATGTCAAGCACCACATGGGAATAAACCACGTCGTGGCCAGCCTGCGTCAACGATGGTGGTTCCTCAAGGTAAGGCAAAAAAAAAAACAAGGAAGCAATAAGGAATTGCATGCGGTGCAGAAGAGAACGTGTGGCACACTACCCGGAGCACCAACCCCTCCCCTTCTAGGGTACAGGGAGAGTCAATCTCATCCGTTCGCTGTTACAGGTGTGGACTATGCCGGTCCCCTTTATGTGAAAGAGGGGACACGAATCGAAAAACGGTACGTTGCACTCTACAAGTGTGCATCCACCAGGGCAGTACACTTGGAGGTTGCTAAGGATCTGTCTGCAGAAGCCTTCTTGAGAACTCTTCAACTGTTTTCCGTTCGTCGTTCCTTTACTCGAATGTTAATTAGTGACAATGGATCGAACTCTGTGAGCTCCGCTAAAATACTCTAGTGTTGAGAGGAACATCACAGGGCTCGGAGCACTCTGAATTAAAACAAATGCAAGTTGCATTTCAACCCTAGAAGGGCCCCTTGGTTCGGAGGCTTCTTGGTGAGGATCGTAATGATGGTCAAGCTTTGTCTACAGAAAACGTTAGACAAAGCCATGGTGACGGAAGATGAGCTACACACTGTACTCTGCGAGATAGAAGCGGACCTCAATGATCGTCCTCTAACTTCGATCTCCGACTCAGCGCGTCAGTGGCATCACTGGATCCAGAGGAAGAGGTTGATCCCTCCATGTTCACCGCAGAGCTTCTATCACGACGTCAGAGAAACGTCCAGAAGATTCTGCATCGTTTCCAGACAAGGTTTAGGAAAGAGTACTAACCATTCTTCGGCATCATGCCGTGGATGCCAGAGAAATCGTTGCACCGAAGGTGGGTGACATCGTTCAGATCACACGACGAGGGCCCAGACTGTTATGGAGCCTGAGCAGGATCATCAAAACCCACGCAGGTAAACTGGTCACGTGAGAAGCGTGAACCTCAAAACTCGTGGAGGCACCATCAGTTGGCCGGTGACTTTGCTGTATCCATTAGAGGTGCAGGCAGTACGACCCCCTGCGAATCCACCAAAGCCGCGGAGTCAAGACTCGACGTCGTCACATCAAGTAAGCACCTACCGTGAAAGCTACGCGCATTCCACAGCCAACGGCGGCAGGGATATTCCCATTCCAACAGGCGCAAACGAGCCAATCACTAGTGTGGAAAATCTGTATTTCGCACAGTCTCACACTGGAAGTATTAGTATACAAACAGAGTAGGCTATTTTCTGAGGTTACAATGGGACAGTGTCCGTGACGGCAGAGAAGGGAATGCAGAAGATGCCTCAACACCCCTCGCTCCCCCTTCTCCTCATCTGCAGTGTGTTGCTCCTTTGTTCTGCATCAGTTTTTAGCTAGTCTCTTGACGTACATGTAATTATGATTGGGATAATATCAAGTAAGTTTCTTTTAAGATATGTCACCGCATGTGATGAAATGTAAATTATAGTATAATGCATTAGCCAAGTATATGTCAGTAAGCTTTCCAGTTAGACAAAAAGTAAACGAAGTACATGGCAACCGCCAGAAGGGGTTGTTGTGCTCTATTTATCCCGCTGCGGAGAAATCGGGCAGTTGATTTTCTCTGTTGTAGGGAGCGACAAACAACTACGACGGTGAGCTACAGTCACAAGGCGGCATCCAAGATAGCCTATATTTTACGCCTAAACTAAGGTAATATCCCGAAAAACAGTTCAAGGTGGTTAATAGGTCACCAGTCAGAAGTTTGAAAGCGATGTTTATCATCTTGTGTAGGAAACAAATTGAAAAGTGATGGATGTTTCTAATTTGAAATACATTTTATAGGGTAATTATCGTAAAGTGTCTGTAAAACCGCAAAAAAAAATTAACAGACGGTTAAATAAGATGATTGTATTTGAATGGAGACAGAGGGCGGTAGATAAAGATGGAGAAAGACGGGATTCTGACACTACCATTCTCAAATCTTTATTAAGCGCCGTGGCTGATGACAAATGAGATCAGGGTTGTTGTATTTACTCCCGTGGCGCAGAGATTGGAACTTTATTTCTATTGTGTCCACATTAGTATTTTGCAACGTATGAGGATGAGATTTGCCCTTCAAAATGGTTCTGAATTAATATGCAAAGCAAATGAAGCACAATATTAATTTGCAAACAAGTTATTCCTCTACCAATTGCACGTTCACGCATCACAGTCTTTCTATATTGGGACAAAGTAGTCCATTTCAAAAGTAACAGAAAACTGCAAATTATATGAATTTGTTGATGAATGTTTGTAATTACTTCATGGAATGTAATCACATTTTCTTCATAGCTTTATTTCCACTCACTGCAAATGTGATCAATAGACCATTTTTCTCCTAGTCTACATACACAACAAACCGGATAATGACAATCTTCTTTATTCCCTAGATTGATTACATAATTCCTTTTAAATAATGTTCAGGACAATAATAATGGATGCACTTGTTATACTACAGCCTTCGCTTACAGTGACAAACGTAGTGTCAGAGCCTTGTTACCGAAAAGTTATGGTGTCCACTTTTCCCGAAGTATTTATGTCATGAACAAAATAGTTGCCCAGTGGCGAGGAGTAATACGGAAGTGAAAACTTGAGCGTTCAATGAAAAGAGAGGATGTACTCGTAGATTTGATTTTGTTGATGATTGTCAAAACAATAACCTTAATTACGTTATTTCAATAAATGGGGATCGGCTTTTCGCACGAAATTCAACTAGCATTGTGATTGATGGGAGCAGTTGCCCAGGGAATGCCGAATATCGATGAGAGTGAAAAGTGACGAATCCTTAAACTGATTGAAACGCTTCGATGTCTCTCGCGCCGATCAGGAATCGGTAGGCAATATAAAAAGTTCCAAATATAATATGTTTCCAATACCAGTCGGTCTTCCTAAAGGATAACACACTGTACATTGGTGGGGAAAACTGCAATATTAGAGGAGAATATGACAGTTTTTCTAAAGGGATGTGAAGAAGAACGACTAAGGTACTCCCGAATGGTAAAAGAAACAAACGATGATGAATTGGTGGTAGGAGTGAATTGATGACCCAGTTGCAAGGGAAAATGTGATCATTTCATCCATTCCTCATTCATGTCCTCATTCATTATTGTGATGTAAATACTGTCATCGAATTGCTAAATCAAGCAACGACCTTTGCAATCTTATTTACTTCTTAAATGTAGCGTAATTTAAACTTTCGAGAAGAAATAAGGAGACAATTACCTAATGATACAATTGCGATGGGAATATAATATTTTTTTAAGACAAGCAACACTATAAGCAGTGTTTGCATTCACAATCTATAAATTATTTCATATATGTCCATTAATAGTTAATCATCGTTTTGCCATTTGTTCTTTTTAAATACCGTCTGATATCGTCGATTCATGAGTAGTCAATTCCCGTCGGTTCTGCTTGAATCATCGATTATCGTATTGGCTTTAAGGTCTGTTTTCGTCGATCCGCCTGTTGTCGTCGGATATTTGATGATATTCTACGATACACTTTTATCGTCGACTGAACGATGGTAAAAACTGAAAACCGACGGCTAGCATACGATAGCCCGATGATAAAGTCTGACTGGAATACGCGATGTCTACCTATAAGTGATATATTTATTTCAGCTATAAACACAGCAGGAATATGAGTTGGTAAGTTAGAGGTCTTCGGGAGCAAGTACAATCTCTTATGTACGCTCGATAATACGTCACTTCCGTCCGCCGTCATGACCTAGAACGAGATCGTGTTGTTGTAAATACAAAAAACAACACGATCTCGTTCTAGGTCATGACGGCGGACGGAAGTGACGTATTATCGAGCGTACATAAGAGATTGTACTTGCTCCCGAAGACCTCTAACTTACCAACTCATATTCCTGCTGTGTTTATAGCTGAAATAAATATATCACTTATAGGTAGCTACCTATAAGTGATATATTTATTTCAGCTATAAACACAGCAGGAATATGAGTTGGTAAGTTAGAGGTCTTCGGGAGCAAGTACAATCTCTTATGTACGCTCGATAATACGTCACTTCCGTCCGCCGTCATGACCTAGAACGAGATCGTGTTGTTTTTGTCTGTTTTCGTCGATCCGCCTGTTGTCGTCGGATATTTGATGATATTCTACGATACACTTTTATCGTCGACTGAACGATGGTAAAAACTGAAAACCGACGGCTAGCATACGATAGCCCGATGATAAAGTCTGACTGGAATACGCGATGTCTACCTATAAGTGATATATTTATTTCAGCTATAAACACAGCAGGAATATGAGTTGGTAAGTTAGAGGTCTTCGGGAGCAAGTACAATCTCTTATGTACGCTCGATAATACGTCACTTCCGTCCGCCGTCATGACCTAGAACGAGATCGTGTTGTTTTTGTCTGTTTTCGTCGATCCGCCTGTTGTCGTCGGATATTTGATGATATTCTACGATACACTTTTATCGTCGACTGAACGATGGTAAAAACTGAAAACCG
>SDVV010015386.1:0-14542 GCA_016164225.1 Gammarus roeselii | reverse complement strand
CCACACATCAAGAGATAAAATCGCTCATTAGCATTTGCGGTTTGGGCACCGCCTGAGTCCGCTCGATCCCTCCCCTCTTCCCCCACCCGTCACGGCCACTCTCTATGTAACGTAAGCAACTCACTTGACCAGAATAGAAGAAAGTAAACATATAACTACAATGTCCGAGAAATATAGCGAGTATGTCAAACATACTAGAAATAATATACATCCTAACAAATACATCGGCCGAGTCATAAAGAACATGCGTTCCTGTTATCTCTACGTATCAACAGTAACTAACTTGATCAAATTTGTCTTAACATAAAACTACAATGTCCGAGAAATACAGTGCCTGAGTCGCTAACAAAAAACATACATCCTAACCAGTACGTTCGATAAAAGGATCAAAATATCTAACCATCCTACATCTAATTCCTTCACTAAAAGCATACATCCAAATTCCTTCACTAAAAGCATATTCGATCGAATAAAAAAAAAACTCCGTTCACGGGCAAGCTCTATGTACCAACAGTACCTCCGTGACCTAAATAGAACAGAGCACTCGAGATAAGATCCCAACAAATGCATTAGCCGAGTCACAAAAAACCTCCGTTCATGGTATCTCTACGTAACATCAGAAACTAACTTGACCCATTTGTCTTAGCATATAACTACAGTGTCAGAGAAGTATAGCGACTGAGTCAGTAACAAATAACAAACATCCTAACCAATACATTCGATAAAAGGTTCAAATATCTAACCATCCTATATCTAATTCCTTCACCAATAACATATATCCTAATTATCATCTATCTACTACCTTCACTAAAAGCGTACATCCAGTCTTAATATATAACTACAGTGTCAGAGAAGTACAACGTCTGAGTCACTAACAAATAACAAACATCCTTACCAGTACATTCGATAAAAGGTTCAAAGATCTAGTCATCCTATATCTAATTCCTTCACAAATAACATAAATCCAAATTATCATCTATCTAATACCTTCACTAAAAGCATACATCCTAAATCCTGCATACATCCTAAATCTTTCACAAAATAACAAACAACCTAACCAATACATTCGATAAAAGATTCAAATATCTAGCCATCCTAAATCCATTTCCTTCATAAATAACATATATCCTAAATATTATCTATCTAATTTCCTTCAATAAAAAGCATACATCCTAAATCCATCACAAATAACATACATCCTAAATCCTTCACAAAATAACAAACATAGAGTCACTAATTATCCATTACCGTTCTCGTACCCCTGTTCTCGTACCCCCGTTCTCGTACCCCCGTTCTCGTACCCCCGTTCTCGTACCCCCGTTCTCGTACCCCCGTTCTCGTACCCCCGTTCTCGTACCCCCATTCTCGTGCCCCCGTTCTCGTACCTATATACACTACTGACGGGCGCATGTAATGTAATGTATAAATGTATAAATGTGCATCAAGTCACCGGACAATGTCACTCGACCAAACAAACAAGGTAAATTCAGATGTAAGAATCGGACTTACGACTGTTCTGTTCGAACCCAGTCATGTTGATGGATAAGGGACGATGACCCGGACATGGTATCACCGATCAGCTGGCAATAACATCGACGTTCAATGTTGGGTTATCTAGAAGAGGACGGCCCTCTATCGGTACTGACTCTCGATGATCACTCTGAGTGTGTTCGAGCCAACTTCTCAGGGTTGCCGGCGATAGTTCGTGATTTTCACCGATCGCCTTGTGCTTCAACATCTCAGAGCAATGAAATATCTCCATTTGTCACATTTGGATTATTGTGTATCACCATCACCAAGAGGATGTTCGAACAGACTTCCCGGGCTGCCGGTGATAGTCCGTCGCTCGAATTAATTATGTCCAGTGAGTCGTCACAACGATCAGTTTCATCCTTTAATCAAATTGATTGTAGCTGGAGAGGCCTAATTGCATGTATATGAAGAACATGCAAAATTCCTAATGAATTTAAATTCAATCCACTTTATTGTTTCATTTTAAATAATTATTTAAATATCTTGATATATCATTAGAGTAGAAATATCTAATTGTATTGTATATTAATCATTGTTACATGATCTATACACAGTTACACATGGAGCAGGTGTAGCTGAAGAGATGTCATATTTAGTGGCTGCCAATTAACCACTATAGAGGTTATTTGACAGCCACTAAATTCACTTGTGAAGTTAAGTTATTAATATTATTTTTATTACAAAATCATTTATTTGTATGGCCGCCTAGTAATGGGTTTCATTTGTTAAATATAACACATAAACTTTATACCAACTGCACTATTTGAAGAAGCAAAACAAAAGTTCAAATTGAATTTGTCACAGCTCATCTCACATTGGGCGCCTGCTCGTAGTTCATGGAACAATATATGATTGACAATACAACATCAATGAACTTGCAGACAACGTCTATTTATGGTGTTGGGAAGTTGCGAATACATGGGGTTGGTAAATCACGAATACATGAGGATGGGAAATAAGGGATACTCGGGTTCGAAAAACCTATGTGTGCTAACATATTGCAAAGATAAGTATATATCGTTGTATGATTACAAAATGATGAATAAACGACATAAATTATGCATAAAACATAAATTCATGAGTGGTTTCTTCCAATGCATAAAACGATAACAGTATCGATTGACATATCATGAAGCATATACGGTCGTAAACATATGTTTACAACGGAGTCACCTGCACAACTCGCATTTGAAAACTGCCTAATAATCAAAGTTATCTGATCATAACAAGGCCCTGTTCTTAAGCGACGAGCTCACCCCGAGCACAGATCAATGATGAGGGTCAGAGCTGACGATGGGATCTTAAATATCAACGTACTCATTTACCCAAATAATATAGTTGTAAAAAATACGCAAGGAATCATTATGCGATGTGTGTCTCATGAACATTTGGTTTCCACAAATTCTGCCAATGTGCTTCAAACCAAAATAATGCAGTAGACACGTTGTTGATATAAATATCAACCACTTACCAATCGTAAACTCTCACAACCCCTAAATGAAACGGTCGCCATTTGAAGATAAGCGGTAACGTTCATGGTCGCATACACGAGAGTAAATACTATGTAAATAATCGAGCTTCGGCCACAAATGGTTGTAAATATTCACTTTCGCAAAGTACCATTTATGAGTTTGCAGTTTTGTAAAACTGTGTTCTACGATAAAAAAATGTACAAAAAATTTTGAAGGTGAAATTGGGAGTGGATGAGGGACTGCACGTGAATAGATTCATAAACGCACGAAATAATTACGATTATTCCCATCCAATAAATTTTCGCGTCACTTGCATTGGAAGGGTGCATATACAAAACTATGATTTCTGCCACGCCTCTTTAGGGAGGAACCGGCTCATAGCTAAAGTTAAACGAACACCGCCAGCGTGCTAGCAACATTGAATTACACCTGATTAACAGATGCACTGTTTAAAATAACAAAATAAAAAATCAAAACGCATTGTCGTACCGAACAGTATAGAGTTCGGTACCGAGACACTATGAAGAGATTATCCACTAGGTTGCTTCGTTGACATGAGGCCGACATGCTCCATCGAAAGTGATGTAGACACACAAAAGGGAGCACAGCGTTCGCGCTAATTCATTTCCGTCCACGCGCACTATCGCCCCTTCACTTCAGCTTACTTTCATCGCCGGACACTGTCATAACCCCTAAAAATCTTTCAGCACATGTGCTTTCGTGCTAAACAATGCTTCAGCCCACGCAAATTTGTGCCACAATAATAGCATCCTTCACTCAGAGCAGTCACTGTCATATCCGCCACTGTCATATCAGCCCCGAGTGGTATAATTTTACTGGTTATTACATTAATGAAACTTCAATAAACTGTCATAACCGCTGGGAAAACAGCATTACGTACCCTAGAAAATTACGTACGT
This sequence comes from Gammarus roeselii, assembly GCA_016164225.1. Classification (NCBI taxonomy): domain Eukaryota; kingdom Metazoa; phylum Arthropoda; class Malacostraca; order Amphipoda; family Gammaridae; genus Gammarus; species Gammarus roeselii. The sequence goes on along the minus strand of SDVV010015386.1, from coordinate 10,617 downwards.
TTGCCCCGCGGGTTAGAAATACGTACCTCTGCCCTGCGGGTTAGAAACACGTACCCTTAGGTTAGGTTAGGTTGGAAGGAAAAGTTTCATTAAAGTGATAACCAGTAAAATGTTAACATAGATCGGTTGGCAGATCAACTCGTGGCTGATATGCCGTGGCGGATTTGACAGCGGCTGGTTTGACTGAGGAATGCTATGTATGTTCGCTGTTAAAAAATGGTACCGTATGTAGGTAGTCGGAACCATGGAGGTATAATAGGTGGAGGGAGCATTGGCTCATCTCTGTGAAGCCAGTTTTGGTGCTCAGTAGATCTTACTCTGGCAGCCTCAGTCGCGAGTCAGACACGTTAAAGAAGGGTGTAGCAGCTCGTGCTCTAAGCGAGCATGGTAACCAGCAACTGCGCCGGCAGAGCCATGGAAAGGCTTGCAAAATTTATAGAGTAGTCAGCCGAGCACCCACACACCTACCCGTCCGACGGTTGCACTAACACTGTATCCACGTCAGACCGGGCATCTGAGCACGAAAAGTGGCTTCATTCGATTACACACACAACGCAGCCAATGCTCCCTCCACCTATTATACCTCCATGGTCGGAACAACTTGTGACTGATATGACAGTTGACGGAGATGAAAGGGGCTGATCTGACGTTCGCTATAAAAGAATTTAGCGCCAGGTATAGCGACCCGGCGCTAATTGTTGAAACGCTCACACTGGTTTGAATAATATCGATGGGACAGACGGGCGGGGTATTTACGCTGGAATCATTTAGCCCAGAAAGTGTTTACGACGGGGACAATTCTACGGATTCATTTTAGCTGGAAACTGTTTTCGATCGAAAGTGTTTACGGAGGGAAAATTTTCAATCGAAAACCTGTAGCCTGGAAAGTAGACTGAACATATTGTTCATTAGCATGAAACGTTTTTGCTCAGAAAGGGAATTGGGGCGAAAGTGTTTAGGATGGAATGTTGATAGCATCGAATTATTCAGGATAGAAACTATTTACGACGGATTTTTTTACGATCGAATTGTCTTCTGTGGGCAACTTGATTCAGTCGAAGATATTTCAGCCGGAAAATGTTTTGGGTGGAATCTGTTTAGCACGGAAAGTGTTTACGCTGGAAATAATTTTATTTGGGTATGTGGACGATGAAGAAAAAAACACCATACTTCTTTCCTGTAAGGTTAGGTTAGGTTAGGTTAGGTCCGGTTAGGTTAGGTTACAGCTAAAAATATACCATCCAACGACAACTTTCAAGGAAAATAAATTTCATCTTAGATTTTTCCGTCCTGAACCCTTTTCATTCAAAACCATTTTTGGGCCAAACTATCCGATCCTATATATAACTGTGTCAGATGATTTGGGGCAGTTTCCAGCTAGGATTCTTTCCATCCTAATATTTTCAAGGCAAAATAATTCCAGCGTAAACACTTTCGGTTCTAAAAACATTATTTGAAAATGCGTCTCAGCGTGTTGAAATTCGATCGTAAACGTTTTCCGTCGTATCAACATTCCATCCTATATTTTTCCAAGGTAAGATATTCGCTGGTAATAGCTTTCCAGCCTAAACACATTCTGTTCAAAACTTTCCAGCCTAAACACTTTCGAGGCTGAATGTTTCCGTCGTAAGCATGCCACCCTCACAGACACGCCCAGCTTTCTATATTGGCGCTCTATGATTGGTTATTGATGGAGCGCGGCGCACCCGTAGCAGTTCATTTACAGTCAGTCAGGAAGTTACTGGTCAGTGCTGGCCGATCAGTGATGAACCACAACTACAGTACCAGTAATAATATGCAAAAGAGACGACAGCGAATGCAGAGGTGCTGTGAATACAGACAAAGTGTGATAGAGAGAAAGGGTTCCAACCTTTGACATCCTATGCTACTTGGGATGGAAACTGATGTGTTAAAGGTATTAAATAATCGGCACATCGTTAATTCATTTTTTTTGTTCGAGGATGCTAAACAAGAATAGATTTGCAATTTAAAGTGTTGGTGATTTTGGAAATAACTAACATTATATTCCTTGTGATCCATGTATGTTTATTTATGTAGAATTTTGTTAGAGTTTTAATCACTGCAGTTTTCAATCCATAATGTCGAACAAAAGATGTGACATAAACATTAGTGTGCTAACGATCATGTTCCATCACTACGTGGATTATGTCTAGTGTCTGTCAGTTCAGAGGGATCATAACCGAATGTAGATGGGATGATTGAATTGTAGCTTATTGACTGTTTCACCTTAGCACATTTGCAATCCTTACAACACAAATAAGAATTGATGTGCAATCGTTACAGAAGCATACTTCAATCAGAATTCCGTCTTAACCAACTTCAGAATCCTAATTCAGTTTCCTTTAAAAAAAACGGTCAATCAAAACAACATTGAGTGTGCAATTATCCAGGATACGCCTTTATAAAACACAAAGATGAGAATTCAGATAGAGAGCTAGTAATGCACGCCATCGTAGCCTTCACTGCAATCATAAGTCGTTAGCATGCAATCGGGTTTAATGCATTCCTCCTAACCCTAATTATTTCCTAGTTGAAACCTGTGCGGCGCTCAAGTCATTATGTTTTTGGTCAGCGCTAGTTGATCAGAGATCAACCAAAGCTATTGGCACTTGCGGTGCAAAGATTGCCCTGAATGTGGGGTGAGAATAGGTTCTGTCATGACACCCACACATTACCAAGCGTGCAGGGTTATCAACGATATCCCTGTACTTATGTTTAGTCACCCACACAAACCCCTGGGATGACAGGCTGTTGACGATATCCCGGTACTTCATAATCCCATCTAATGGGATACATCTAATCAACCAGACGTAATCACGATAAGCGGGATTATCGACGATATCCCGATACTCCATTATACATGAATTTTCCATTCAGCGACCGATTACTCACTATCATTGACAATACTGCGTTCATACTGATAAACTTTGAGTCTGCAATGGGCGATCAGCACTGAACCAACGCATTCAGCGAAAGAATGGCGGTAAGACGACGACGACGACGAATGCGAACTGGAGAGTACACGAAATTTTGTGGATCTTTGACTGCCGACAACCATAATGAAATTAAAGAAACGGCTACAACTCGGACGCGCTGAAACAATGCCACCTCTGATGCAGCCTTTCTATTGTTCTCAATTTCACTCTCTTCATCAGGAGATACCTAGACACTAATTCGAGGGTGCATAGCACATGCAAATCCGCTCATTTCACATGAGCAATAAAAGTGAAGCATTATACTGAATGCCAACAATACATAGCACATGAATGTAATTAGATCTCAATCCTTCCCTGATGTCGGCGATACGTCGTAGAGAAAGGAATATCCATCATGTGAGCCAATATCACACACAGGAACAGTTTACTAGATGTAAAATAGAACTTGCGCATCTGGCTATTGTCCAAGGTTTCTCATCAATCGCAAACGTCTGGTTTACAAGGTGTTTGCACGTGGTGCACTTTGAGCTCGTCAATCAAAACCGCACAAAATGTTGAGAATTGCCAAGAACTTTGTCTCGCTTCAGAAATGGCAAATGGTCAAATAGTGCCCGGTAACCTCCAAGGGAGAATTGCAGGGCTGTCAAGGTCGCGAATATGTTCTAGGTCAGTGCGTCTCAATATTGCAACTACTGCGACAATTTGTGATCCAGGAATACATTGACATCTGAAGTGAAATTTGTCCTATGTTTCCATGGTATGGGACATCAAGCATAAACGAGTCTCATCTTGTTTTGTATACATTAACGGTTGATGATCTGAGTGTATTAAGGAGAACAAGCCGGAAGCTCTAAACTCTCCGACAAAGAGATGCGTGCTTACTCTATTATCGCTAAAAACCAGGAGAAGGGTCATTCCGGTCACTCCTCCTGTTTCACTTGTCATGCAGGGTGGTAGACCTTGTGAATCTACAATGGGCACTTGCCAAACTTGACGATGAACACAGAGGGCTTTCCGCACGAACAGCTTCGGTAGACTTGGACTCCCTAACTTAATCTAATCTATAGGAATAACATGCAACAGGTAGAAAGATTGGCAGGCACCTAACATACCACCCCTCACATGGCAGTTCGTTCGCTACTCTCCTTCTATGAGCGTGTTTCCACACCCCACACTTAAGCGACAAAGGCTCAAAGATCAGGGACGATTTGGCAGTTCAGAAAGGAAGGTCACCAGTTCACCTCACCGATTCACTCACGATATTTTCCTCTCGTGTACCCCTATATTCTGTATACACTGGTTGAGAACCAGTAATCAAAGATAGCTATAAATGCGAATTTAACTGTATGCTAGTTGTTCGATCTTTATATAAAGTCCGAACAATTACATTCAGTGAGCAAACTCAATCGAACCTCCTTTTTTATATTGTTATATGCTATTTCTCACTGCATTGACTTGAATATATACTCTTTGTACAAGTCGCTAATTTCTCCCTTCTTCGTACCTCTGCATGTGTCCTAACCAACATTCTGTTCATCACCAACGCTCTTTTTTACACATCATCATTTCTGATTCTCTCAATCCGGTTGACTCTTGCAATGCTTCGCGAAAATTTCAACTCGAACACGTTCACCAACTTTCTTATCTCAGTCACTCTCACCCCACACGTCTTAACCTCACACAGCACAATCGGAAAAAATCCCTCACAATATTGCATGTATAACCACGGCACGGAACCGTATTTTATTGATTTGCGTGATTTTATAAAATGAGTTAGTTACACTTTAATTTCTGCTGGATAATGATTGCGTGTGAATTACATTCAACTACGGGTTCAGTAACAATTTGATAAACTTAGAATTTAAAGGTTTAAATGGAAAATGGTCTAAATGAATAGAAAATGTTAACATTATATTTTACAGTTTTACTGGGTCTAATAATTGGACGCAAATGCCTCGGGGACAGCCTTCAATTTAAATTACTTAACGCATCAAGAACTATCGCTGTTGCCCAGAGTTGGTCACGTAAGTTGCGATGGACTAAGTTTAATTAGAACGGGATGGGTTCGTTAACATACTTTGCAAAGCGTGCAGACTTAGTAGCACTTACACGAAGTAGCTGTTAGGGTGCGTATCCCAGTTTTCCTATAACACTTAGGTCACTAGGGATGATGAGGAACCTGGAGGGAAGACAGAGCAGATTCACGTGTTCTGCGGTAGTTCGGTCACATGGTGAGGGAGGGGGAGTAGGCTGAAGGAAGACCGAAGTTTGGATGAATGGTTGGCGTGAAGCTGGTTTAGGAAAGAGGGACATCAATTTGGAAGAGGAGAGCGAGCGTGCATTGAGAGAGGGGAGAGGCGTGAATGGATGAGATTTGACGCGACCCTGATGCCCATTCCTATCTTGGATGTCTCGCATAGAAACGAGATTGTTCAGGGTGAGGGATGGCCCGTCAATTACGACGCAACAAGAGTAGACCAATGAAAGCCGGCGTTCACTACTACTGTCACTGATATCGAACCTCTCTCCGGACAAGAAGGGCGAGTATGCGGGTCATGGCCGGACCCAGCAGTGCTAAAGGGCTAAGTTGTGGTGGGTGTGAGTGTATGGTGTGTCCTGCTGCCAATCAATTTCCTACTGGGGAATTTGGTCTCGCGTCCATTTCGGAACAAACCTTTCTTAGCTTCCCAACCCAAAGTCCTGCACCTCATCACACCTTCAATCGCCGGCCACACCTCACACCCTTCATTCACTCTATATCTCGGCTCCGTTCCCATGCTTCCACCCTCAGCCACAAGCAAGCTCCTGCACTCACCATTATTCAACTTCCTACAACAATTCTTCATTTAGGTGGACACTGATTCTAATCGCATCGCTACTCCTCGATTATCTCAATATTTTTATTTTACGAACATTATCCTCAAGTTTTCTTCTTTCACACATCCAACCGAACAATGACACCTGCCTATACAATTTTTCCATGCATGCCTTCCCACCAGAGCCGCAAACATTGACTCAACTGCCGACGCCAGACGTTCTCTCCTGTCGACTGCAAACTTTCACTCACCCACAAGTTGACCACTCCATTACATAACCATTAAACTACTGAGGAAACGTAACGCAAACCGTGTCTTATTTTCTTTTTACCGGAAACCAATCGCTCTGCTCGCCTTCATCTCTGACACAATCCCTGGTGCCAACATGAAACTCAAGCTGGACCGTTCGAAACAGCTTAGCCTACTCCGTAGAACCAGAACACCAACGTTGCATCGCCGTCGACACAGTCGCAGGACTTCTCCAGAATGCACTGAGGCACCATGATTACACCTCTTACGTTGTGAATTTTCTTGAGGGCATCCCACAGAAACACTTAAGAATTTCATATTCCTGGTTAGAATTATAGAGGTTGCATTACATCCGACAGGATTGCACTGCCATGCCATGCTAATAAGACGATGCGTTTGGAAAATCTACCAATTATTATCTAAGTGTTGTCTACACAGCCTCAACAACTATTTAAATCAAACTACTCCCAGCCGATAGCACCATCAATCCTGTCTCGTACAATATTGATCAGCTCACATACATCAAACCATATATGAGCATGATATCGTAAATCCAATTCAAGTTGAGTCTACACATTGGTGATGTCTTTAGTTGGACGCCTATAAAAAATAGTGTAGGAAGTAAATTTTCTTTTGTTGCGATGAATGATGGTAAGTCCTTCTCACCCTATTCAACATTCGCCATGCGTACGTACACGAGAATCCCATGCTCTACACCATTGATGGTTTATTGTGATCACATTCAAATTTATCAGTCTTATGATATAAATACGTCAGTTTGTAGACACTACATCGTACATTAGTATGTTCCTCAAAAGTCGAAAGTTAGAACTGTAACATTGAAAAGTTCACTGAGGCTATTCAGGCAATCATCCATAACGCCGGTGATTGCCTGATGGAGAAATGAAGGAGAACCCCATCAGATGACTCTTTATTGTTACTGATGGTGCGTTGGACGCCGCACTAGAGCACTGATTGTTACCTCTCTGCTAGAGCGCTCTCCATTGCATTGAAATGTTCATAGGTGCTTACACATATCCTTGCTAATTCGCTACAGTATTTCTATTTGCATAGTTTTTCATTTTTGAAACGACAAATGAGACGTCATATTTCATCAACTTGATATTTTTTGTGAATTATTATATTATGAAGATTTTTTCATCCCGTCTCGTTGTAAAAATGTGAACAAAAAAATCTTGCGACTTCAGGGAACCTTTCAGATCCAAGCAGGGACAACACTATACCAGTGAATATACTTGGCGCTGTTTCATTCATCCACTCCGCTGATGAATGAACGCGACTTCATAGTTTCCAAATTTATTGAACGCTGACATGCGGGAGAATTCATTCATATATCTGGGGATTTCGGTTACCCTTGATTCACGGTACGGCCGGTCAGACGGGTTGCTATACCTGGCGCGAAATTATTTTATAGCTAATGTCAGGTCAGCCCCTTTCATATTCGCCAACTGTCATATCAGCCACAAGTTGTTCCGACAACCTACCTACGGTACCATTTTTTAACAGCGAACATTCATAGCATTTCTCAGTCAAACCTGCCACTGTCATATCCGCCACACGCATATCAGCCACGAGTTGTTCCGCCAACCGAAACAAGGTACCATTTTAGTAGTTATCACTTCAATTAAACTTTTTCTCCCAACTTAACCTAACCTAGGTGTACATGTTTCTAACCCGCGGGACAGAGGTACGTATTTCTAACCCGTGGGGCAAACGTACGTATTTTTCTAGAGTATGTAATGCCTTTTTTCAGCGGTTATGACAGTTTATTAAAGTTTCATTAAAGTGAACAGTAAAATAGTACGACTCGTGACTGATATGACAGTGGCGGATATGACAGCGGTTGCCCTAAGTGAAGGAAGCTATGATTTTGACTCAAATGCGCGTGGGCAGAAACATTATTCAGCGGGAAAGCACGTGTGCTGAAAGATTCTTAGCGGTTATGACAGTGTCCGGCCCCGAAAGTAAGCTGAAGTGAAGTGACGATAGTGCGCGTGTGCGGAAATAACTTTAACGCGAACGCTGGGCTCTCCTCCAGATACATGTTATAACAGGTTTTGAGGCTATAAGCCAGTCGTGAGGACGCCTCAATTCCTTATCTTGTAGCATCGGATGCGTGCCCTACGCAACTGGTTTAGGCATACCTCCACAACAGGCTTAGGCATACAAGCATCTCGCGAGGTGCGGTCTAATAATACGTGAAGATACACCTTGATGCATGTTAGAGTTTCAACTAAAGTAAGTGTTGTCACATTTTATCCGAGTAGGGTATCGGATGGAAGGTCAGCGTAGGTAATGTGATGGTTATATCTGTCTGAAGGTCAGTAAGTTAGCCCGTTTCTTCTCAATATGTCAGTTAGCTGGCCTCGTTTCTTGACTGCCTGTCTGTTAGCTACCTCGATTCATGACTGAGTGTCTGTTAACTACCACATTTCCTGTCTGTGTATCAGTTACCTAACCCCGTTTCTTGCTTGTTTGTCTTGTAGCTACACCGTTTTCTGTCTGTGTCTGTTAGCTACCCCGCTTCTTGTCGATATGTCAGTTTGCCAGCCCCGTTTATTGGCTGTGGCTGTTAGCTAACCCGTTTCCTGTATGTATATATGTCAGATACCCCGTTTTTTGTCTTTGTGTCTGTTAGCAAGCTCAATTTCTTGGATGTACCTGATAGCTAGATCGTTCCTTGACTAGGGTTTAAGTTTGATCACTCATTTTGTAGACTGCAGGGCTTGGTATTGGATTTTGCTCCTGTTTAGCTCCCATTGCAAAATATGTTCTTTATCTATAGCATTATACTAGAGATTTATATTTTTTTCTCATTTCATTACTTCACCGGCCGTGTATGCCTCTTATATTCTTACCACACAATTTTGATTATTGTGTTGGTGTATTTACTCTTCTGTTAGCTCGCCCGTTTCCTAGCGGTGTGTCTGTTTGCTAGCCCGTTTCTTGTCGGTGTGCTCGTTAGCTGCCCGTTTCTTGTCGGTGTGTCCGTTCGCTGCCCGTTTATTGTCGGTTAATCAGTTAGCTATCTGTTTAATGTCGGTGAGCCTGTTAGCTGGTTGTTTGTTGTTGGTTCGTCCGTTAGCTAGCCTTTCATTGTCGCTACGCCCGTTGGCTACCCCGTTTCTTGTCGGTGTGTCCTTTTGCTAGCCGTTTATTGTTGGTGTGTTCGTTAACTAGTCGTTTACTGTCGGTGAGAACATTAACTGCCCGTTTATTGACGATGTGTCTGTAAGCTAGCTGTTTATTGTCGATATATATGTTAGCCTACCCGTTTTTTGTCGGTACGTCCGTCTATGTGGTCCACGCAATCATTATATAACATGTAATTTCAATTTTATGTAAGACACTGTATGTTTTTATTCCTGTATTATAAAGATTTCTGTTGTGTATCTAGGGTTTCATAGGAATTAGATATGGTGTCCCGTATTAGATTTTACAGGAACTATTCATTTTTTTAATAGAGACATACATGTGTAGCATCAGAATGGCTTAGGAATTTGTCATAAATTTAAACGGATACCGTAGTACTATTACTTTATTTTGCATGATCTCAGTGCTTGTTTTACTGTTAGATATTTTCGGTGTGGCTTATATGTTGGTATACGATCATAGTCCTGTCACAAATCACATTAGGAGTTGCAGTACAGGATTATTTCTATTTCTTTTAATTTCAAGATCTGTAATGTAAATCAGCATCACGTATCAATTGACCATCCTCCTTCCATATTGGTGTAGGATTTATCCTCTAGGTATGGTAGATACACCGTACATCATACTTAATCAATGTTACTGAGACCATAGTGGGGAAACTTACTTAACTTTTTAGTATTGTTAAGTGATTTTAAACAGTAGTCATATGAATTTTTTCTGTATAAATTCGCTTAAATTGTTGTAGTATTAAAAAAATATTGGTTCATTTTACGTCATGATATTGGATCTGGTAAGGTTTCAGGTTGGCTTATAAAACTAGTTTTTCGGACTTGTATAAACTGTTAATGTAAAAAACACTCCATTCGTACATTGTAACACTCAATTATGCATAGCGGTTTGCACAAGTTGGTAGCTGCCAAACCATATTAGTCATGTTTCCACCTCTCCACGTGACAAAAATGGTCATGTAGTAGACATACGGAAGGATTACATTTTTCAATAAGATTATTTCATTTGTGCATATGTATAGGAGTATGTGCGTGCATGTAGTTTTACGTGATGTTAGGTCATGAAACGTGAGTAGACTGTAGAATTCAATCGATTAAATAAGATTGCAGCATACATCGGTGATGTTTATGGTTGTTAAAGCGAATGCAATGACTTTACACGTTATTTTTGAGTATGTATGCAACATTTTATGTCGTCAGCAAGTTTTATGTATGGTTTAACTGTTACAATAAGTTTTTGTTTTGTTTTTTATGTTGGATATGTTGCTTGATATGATAGATGATAACTTTGATATCTGTTATGTTGTTTCATATCTAATATACAGTAATGGTATACGGTAACTTGAATTTTTCGTGTAATACAACGAATATTCACTAGATATATATAAATTGAAATATATACATATATACATA
>SDVV010015385.1:0-14542 GCA_016164225.1 Gammarus roeselii | reverse complement strand
ATAGTGCGCACTAATTCCAGTTCCTATACCTGTGTTAACATTGCTGTTCTCAACAGCATACTGGTGCGCATGGCTGTGCTGGCCTCCCCCGGCTCTGCTGCTCCCCACTTGATGTGGTCCTGCTGGAGGGGGCTGCAAAGGTAAGATCAAAGGTAAGAGATCACCTTGAGTACCCTTGGCGTGTAACCTTACTTTTGAACAGCCTCTGCTGTTCAGGAACAATATCCAGTTGGTGAAAAGGGTGGGAGGGGCCAAGGTGAATCCTCCGCTATCCATGGTACTGGGGTGGGTGCTGCCCAGGTGTGTGATGTGGCCTGCTTGTAACAACAACAACCCAGAATTTAACACAGAGGACACCCAGGGTCTGGGTGGCTGTTTTTAAGGAGTGAAGCCTGTAGGGGTGCTGCCGCATAGCCAGAGACATACCAAAGGGTGAAAAAGCCAGAAAGTGACGCCAGCCAGAGAGCGGCACAGCCGAGGTGTTTGGTTTTAGCTTATAGCTAGGTGAGCCTGGTCCCAGTGCTCATAACCCCCTTTGGTGTGCGCAGAGTTGGTGTTGGTTTGGCAGGCTGCATGACCTTGCCACTTGAACAGCTTGAGTGGGCATTCACCATCGCTTACAATTGGTGTCAGAAGTGGGACAGACTACTGCTCGACTGCCCTGGGATTTGGTCTACTAGGGAGGGATTGTGAGCGTGGCTCCCTTGTGTTTTCCAGCCCTTGACTGGAAACGGGGTGGGGCGCGCTGGGGGTCTAGGGATGTTCAGGTATATATACATCTAATTGTTAACCTAATGGCCCATTGTCTGCAGGTTCATCTTCAGTATCCTTGGCATGAAACCTGACAACTGGACAGCTTCCGCTACTCAGGAACAGTCTCCAATCAGTGAAAAGGGTGATAGGTGCCAAGGTGAATGCTGCACTATCCAAGGTCCTGGGGTGGATGCTGTCCAGCTGAGTGATGTGGCCTGGAATTGGATCCCTGTATTCTAGCACTGTCCTGTGCTTGTTAACAACCCAGAATTGAACCCAGAGGACACCCAGGATCTGGGTGACAATTTTTAGGAGAGTGAGGTCTGTAGGGGTGCTGCGGCACAGCTCAAGAGGTACCCAATGGTGGAACAGCCAGTAATAGATACCAGCCAGAGAGCAGCACGTCCAGGAGAGGTGTTCGGTCAGTTTAGATCTATAGCCCAGGTGAGCCCAGTCCCAGTGGTCATAACCCAGGTTGGTGTTGGTTTGACAGGTGCCATGACCTTGCCACTTGAACAGCTTGGGTGGGCATTTGCCATCACATTGCTTACAAATACAAAGATATAGAAGGTGTTAACTGTTACACACTTATAAATACTTGTAAGCCAGTCCTCAACCAATACAGATGTGATTGCACTGAAACTATTGACATCACACAACCACCAGCAGCACCATGGCCACCAGCACTCAAGATCTCACTATCACCGCTGCCACCACTGCCTCCAACAAAACCATCACTGCCACAACTGCCACCAACCAGTGCCTAACAGAAGGAGGCTCCCGGAACAATAACAGGCTCACCCCGACCAATGCCAACATCAGCCTCCAGTCTGGCAGCAGTCACCAAGAGTTCACGATTCTTCTCTTGGTTACTATTGGATGCATGAATGGAGTGCATCTTAGCCAGCACTTATTCTATCCTATATTTATTGATAAAGATAGGAGTAATCAAAATATTAGTAACCAAAATCTAACAAAGATAACTTTGGTATGTCAAACCATCTTCAAAGACAGTTGCATCAATTTTCTTTCGTTGCAATCTGGTGGCAATGCCTTCTATCCTTTCATACATATAATATATTCATCACAAAAAAAAATCCAACCATGTTTGTTAGTGTAATAGATGTGTTTTTCAAGCCCCTGCCCTTTCCACAGCCTTCTCTTCTCTAGTAATTTTATAAGCACTGTTTTCACTGTGAAGATCCTTCATAAACAGGCCATAGGTAATGTATAGTTTCTCTTCACCAGTTTTCTTCTTTCAACAGCTTAGTTGCCAAGTCTTCCAAGAAGTGATTCCATCTTTTCTGGGCTGAAAGCCTTTTTTTTTTATCTTCCCCTAATCTAATATCCCTCATTATCTAATTAGATACCCAGTGACAGGTATGTTCTCAGTTCTCCAAGAGGGTTAGCCAATGCTGAAGTTTTCTCAAAGAATTAACCATCTTTTCCCGATCATGTTCTCATCTTTCACTCTTTCCCATCTAATAGTCAGCATTTTTAAGGTATGCCCTCCTCTTCATTACTACTATTTTCCTTAGAAAAACAATACCTATGACCCGACTCTAACCACTTGTGACTCGTTTTCACAGTTATGTGGTCGACCTTCTTTCTTACATCTTCAACAAAACTTTACGTCATTATTATAACAACCATTTCTACTTCAACTTGCATTATAGAGCACTTTTTGGAGCCTTTTCTTCTAAAAAAAAAGGAAGTCGCCGGAACATAATTGAAGGGCCCTAGTACTAGTGCTCACTCCCTGATAGAGTGCCCTGATGGATGTTCGTCAACAGTTTTTTACCATGTATACAGGACGATAGACGCACGAACAATAGGGTTGAAATCTATATAATTTTAAGTGGCACATAGTTAACACTTATGGGGTAGGTTATTGAATTGATTATTACTATATGTGTAGTTCATACCCGAAAAGTCGTAAGAATCATCGGAGTTGTTGGATGTAACTCATGTAAGTACCTTACCGATGGTGGAGGCTAGTGAATTTCTTCAAACATGAATATATATTCTCATTAGTGCTCATACCTGCTACTAATCTTGGGTATGCTATTAGGTGAGGCTTTTCAGAAGGTCAGGAAAACACAGCGTTAAATAATTTATTGCTGCATAACCAATGGTAGTGACTCAGTGGCGAAAACTCACTTCAAATGCTACAAATAATATGCAGCTGCAGAGTGCAACCTCACAAGCCGTAGTGCTAGCTTCCTGAAAATAATAATATATAAAAGATAATAATAATATCAACCATAATATATAAAAGATAATAATAATATCAACTATAATATATAAAAGATAATAATATTATCAACCATAATATTTAAAATAACTATATTCATAAACATCAAGGGCATAAAAGTACATTTGATACACAGCTCAATCAAATAAAAATTTGCCAGTACTAATAGGGGCGTTCACTTAGGGGAGGAAAGGGCATTTCAAATCAATGTGAACGCTCATAAATAACTTAATAGTAGTTTGTATCAAATTCAATAGCAAGAGTGAAAATATAGCACCATGCCCCCTCCACCACATCCTCTGTTCTTTACACATGCAGTGAGGCACTTTGCGGATGGGAGCAGAGATGTCATTGCCCACTCAATGCAGGCTAATGACTTCAGTCATGGATGCACCACTGCTTGCTTCAGTCAAGGTCAAGCGACATATAAGTCAGCCATGAACAAGCAGTCAAACGCGTTTGTACATCATGGTTTATGCTCTAGTTTTACTCATTTTGAGAAGAACGCGGGGTTTCTTAAAATAGAATCTCTTCTAGTGGGTAGCAAACGGTAGCGCTTAATATATTTTTGTTTTTCATGAGAGGTTTTAGTTATTCACAGTTTTAATTTTAAATTCTGCTAAAAATAACATCATTTGCTGATGCGGGAACTGTTTGTGGATGGTCTAGTATCGGGAGTTGGAGGTTGATGACTGAAAAATTACGGTCAACAACAAATTTATAACTTTCTTGAACAGGGGATTATTTTGATGAAAAATTGTTGATGAGTTGCTTATAAATTGGTTGAATAGTTGTGATTGAATCGGACGAGCCTGATTGGGTCGCAGGATGGTATTAAATGCGTTTACGATTTGTCTCACTTCCTATCAAATTTTATTTTATTTATTTGATATTTCCACACACGCATTCCGGTCGAGAATGTTCTCAGTCATGCTTCGTAAGTAGATCAAGTTTAAATTAAAACGGTCAGCCTTACGGATCATCTGGTTACAGAGAACAGAAATTTATCGTGCGGTACTGTAGTTTCTAGAAGCAGCACTTCTAGAAGCAGAATTAGACTGGGAGGTCACCTACCGTTATTGATGTAAAACGCGCACACAGACCATTGAGTTGTATTACCGTCTTAGTAAAAAAACTCAAGCTTATCATGTAGCCCATTGCTGTCTTAACAGTTTCGGTGATCGAGTCTCAGTTTTGCTCCGTAGGTACATAGAGTTTCGATGAAATCGACCAGACGTAAGGTTCATTTTGGTAGAGGGAAAATGAATTTCTCATGCGGTGGGGTAGCTCGATAGTAACTGCTGATAATTTTATAAACAGAGTTAGGCTGGGAGGCCATCTATCGTTATTAATATATAACGTCTACCCTGTTGAGTTGAATTACCTTCTAGGTAGCGAATTCCAGTCATGTCGCTCATCACTTTGTTAAACACGTAATAAATCTGTATGAATTTGGGTGAAAGAAATAATAATTTAACGTTAAAACATTTACACTGATAGTTGTTTCAATTTTGTAACAAAAATTTGCAATTATGATCATAACATACTATTATTTTTAATTGGGTCCGAATGGCTTGCTTGAATGAATGATGCTGGATATGTGAACGAAAACAATGTCGTGTAATTTCTGTATCAAAAAAATCTTGAAGACTTAGTGCAACCATTGCAGGTTGTTTTCGCTTTTGAAAGCAGAAGTAATTGGTTCTGGGGAAGAAACAATGAGCCGGCATCGGTAAAGTCTTGGACGGGCATGACGTCACAACAGGAAGACGAGTAGCCGGCTTTCGGAGGTTGTGTCCATCGATGAGATTTAATCCACATGACACGATTTAAGATGTTATGGTGTAGTAGGGGCTCTCGAAGTCGAGTTCTGCATTGCTTTCCCTCACAGCAACTAACATGAAATTCACATCCTGTAAATAATGTATTGTCTGTTAAGATGAAGGTATTATATTTCAGACCATTGTATTGACTTCCATTGGAAGTGTGTTGTAGATTCAGTTTCCTTCTGGCGGCGGGAATCTCTGCATGCCAACTGCAGCTTTTTCTCTGGTGGCGGGAATCTTTCTGCTCGTCAACTTGCCGGCAAGCAGATCGGAACTCCAATTTCAAGTTCCCGGCGTTACTGCAAGGAATCATTCAGCAACAATGATTTTTGGCGCCACCAATCAACACCAACGCATGCAGTGATCTCCATCATAATGCATCGAGTCGCAATCATGTTAAATGATGTGTAAATCCTTAGGCAAACGCACGAACAGTGATTCAGAATAATCATTCAATTTTTTGGAGATAATCAACCTCGTGCACAGAGATACATTGTCCTATGCATTCAAGTATTCAATCAAACAGAAATATATTCATTTTTATTTCTTGATGACGTCCACCACCTATTGAATCCACAACTACGTGGGACTCAAGTAAAGGGAATTTATAATAATGCAAAATAAACCTAACGGCAATAACCGATGATAACGGTAATTTAAAATACGGTCAACATGAGCGCACGTGCCCATGCATCCCAAGTGTCTAATGCAGCGTTACATAAACCATGCTATAGAAATAATTATTTCATCAGTGCACTTCACGCCTGCCAAATAAAAGTCATGATCATTTCAGTGATGATTCATAGCATTCATGTGTGTGTTCAACTTTAAGATTATCACAAGTGCGCACGCCGCAGCAGCTGCGCTGCACAAGCGCAACAACACCGCAGCAGATGACCAAGGCGCATCTTTCACAAAAAGTTGACGCAGGCCATGCTGCTCACATTGAACTGGACGGCAGTACTAGAAGTTTGGCAACGCGCAAACACTGTGCAGGCAGCCGAAGCCAGAGAGACGTGCGGTGCAGACACACACGCGGCAGGCACAGTCAAGCACGGCACGCAGCACCCAGGCGAGGGAAAAACAGACAGAGAGACACCGTGTGTCAAACCTGACTGTCCAGCGAAATACATACCAAAAATTTGCATACAGCACTGCGCTAGAGGAAATGACTCGCAGCACATAATTCGCAACTGTTCAGATCAGCCAAGCACGAGCAGCGGCGACCGAACCCCGAGTGTTGAAATTTACTTTCCAGTCAAGTACAGTGCCGAGCGGAGCAAATTGTAATTGTGTATATATTAACTATAATGCAGATGATAAGAGCGTTACATCAGAATTGATCATTATAGCCTTTCGCAAATTGACGACGTTATCTAATAATAAGCGTTCAAAATTATACATAGCGGGACTGTTCATACTATAAAATAGTACGAATCAGAGCGTTGAAATCTCAATTTGGTGTCCTGGCGACTATAATTCAATAACGTCTATAATTGCATTACTGCGAATTCCAAGATTTTTCAATACCGTTCGTTCCCAGAACATTTATTTCAGTTTAAAACAAATTATTTTTTTCCAATTAGGATCCAAGCGAGTGCAACAAGCCAACATGGTGGGAATAGTTGACCAAGATCCACCACCACCGCCACCACCGCTGGTTACAACACCGAAAACGCCGATTTCGGTTCAGCTACCACCGTCAATACTGACGACGTACGCTTATGGTTCACGCAGCTTGAAACGTTATTCGACCTGCAGGCGATAACGGACCCGTTAGTCCTATTTAAGGTAGTGGTAGGTGCGCTAGGACCGAATGTAGCAGCTGATATACGAAATATCATCTAAAACCCTCCCAGGAATAATACATTAGTAGCCCTCAAAACCGAGCTGCAAAACAGTTACGGAGTTTGTCCCAACAGCGAATCGGAAAATTATTGAGCAGCGAAGAGCTTGACGACAGAAAGCCGTCAGCTTTCCTACGTCATATGCTCACATTAGTTGATGGACCAGCCAAGCCTGACGAAACGCTCCTCAAAACGCTCTTCCTCCAGAGACTCCCATCAAATGTGCAAACAATACTTGCATTAGCAGTAGACAAGCTGAGCCTGGAGAAATGAGCTCTTCAGGCTGACCGCATCATAGAGGTAGAGGTACGAAATAGCCCGTCGATAGCACAAATCAGCGAACCGGCAACAAACAGCGTCTACGCGTGTAATTTTGTTCCGATGTCACTAGAGCCAGCAATGCCAGCGTCGGCCCCACAGAGTGTAATAACTCAGCTCACGGACATTATCGAACAATTCCAAATGAGCATCACGAGCGCACCGATCGCTCAAAATCGCCGCAATGAAGTCATTCCAAGCCCCGTGACAATTCAAAATTCGATACGTGTTGGTATCACTATAAATTTGGCTCTAAGGCCACGAAATGCGACCTACCGTGCACTTGGACTTCGGGAAACGTCAAACCCGAGTCCTAAATGTGGCCAGCAATAGAGTTCAAAGGAAAAAAAATCGTCGATGAGGGTCCAATGTGCAAAAACGTGCATTCAGTTTCTAGTCGACACATCAGCTTCACTCAGTTGCCTCCCAGCGACTACAGACAATAGATCCCAGGGCGCAGATGCGATGTTAACAGCTGCGAACGGTGGCAACATCGCTACCTACGGTCGCAAAACTCTAATAATTGAGTTAGGACTCCGTAGAGATTTTCACTGAAATTTTGTCATAGCTGATGTAACCATGCTAATTCTGTGCATAGACTTCCAAACCCACTATGGCCTCACCATCAATTTAAATAATATGGTACTCCTCGATCCGACGACCGGTCTCTCTAAACATGCCACGCGGGCCCGGCTCGATGCTGCGATGCGATTAGTCGGCGCCAGCAACCAAATACCGGACAGGTGCAGAGCGCTACTAAGAAATACTCTATTTTAGCTGAGCCGGAAACGCTATAACATTGCTCGCCTCACAGCACGGTCCACTACATGCCAACAAAAGGGCCATCGCTATTCAACAGGCCTAGACGACTAGACCTAGACAAACTCATCATCGCTAAAAACACGTCTGACGAACTACTCCGCTCAG
Organism: Gammarus roeselii; assembly: GCA_016164225.1. Lineage (NCBI taxonomy): Eukaryota > Metazoa > Arthropoda > Malacostraca > Amphipoda > Gammaridae > Gammarus > Gammarus roeselii. The sequence continues at coordinate 6,617 of SDVV010015385.1, read as the reverse complement.
GAATCATTCACCCTTCAGCAAGCCCGTGGGCTGCTCCGCTCCACCTCGTACCGAAAAGAGAGGGATGGAGAGCCACAAACGATTTCAGGAGGCTCAATTTTATAACAAAAGACGATAAGTACGGAATCCCGGACGTTCATGACTTCGCAGTACAAGTTGGCGCGTCAAAACCTTTCACTAAAATAGATCTACATTCGGCATACTATGCCATACCTGTCAACGAAAAAGACATACAAAAACCGCGGTGACAACATCTTATGGGTTATTTGAGTATACTTGATTACTCTTTGGGCTAAAAGGCGCACCCCAAACGTTCCAAAAATTCATGCACGAGGTGCTCAGAGACATCGACAATGAATACGCGTACTTAGATAACGTGTTAATAACAAACGAAACCGCAGACGACCATTACAGTCACATTGAAGCTGTGTTCAAGCGTCTCCAAACGTACGGCCTAGTCATCAACACGACAAAGTGCAGATTCGTCCAAGAAAACCTCAAATTCCTGGGCCATCAAACCGACAGAGAAGGTATCAAACCGTTTCCGAGCAAGGTCGCAGTCATCAAAGACTATCCAAAACCGGCGGACATGCACGGCTCGCGAAGATTCTTGGGTATGATGAATATCTATCACCGGTACCTGCCTCACCCCGCCGAAACTTAAGCACACATCAATGACCTGCTAAAGCCCAAGCAAAACGGCACATGAACTGTAGGAGCTTAGACACCTGAGGCAGAAAAAGCGTTCATGCTCTTATAAATTCAACTTGCTAACTACACTGCTCTAAAATTCCAACAGTATCAACGCATTTATCAGTTGTAGTAGATGCGTCAGTGACTGCGACAGGAGCGGTCCTGCAACAAGCTATAGATGGAAGGGTAGAACCACTAGCATTCTTTGGCAAGCGTTTCACAAAGACCGAGATGAAATACTCGACGTTCTCACGAGAGCTACTTGCAGCGTACCTTGCAATAAGGCATTTCAAATATGCGCTTCGAGGAACACAGTTTTTGTCTCTAAGCTGACCATCAGCCCATAACAAAGGCGATCCAAGCTTCAAATTTGGACAAACACTCACCCGCGAGGCGAGGCATCTGACCTACATTCTTGGGTTCACTGCGGACGTGCGATACATCTGCAGTAGAGACAACGTAGTAGCCGATGCGCTTGTGGGTTTTACGTTGATTGGTGTTTCCAATTATTGGGATCGTGCGTTTAATGAATGATTAAAAGATTAAAAATAAGAATAATTGATGAACGGATGAAATTGATCTCCTGCCATCCTCACAACCTCTAGCCACGGATTCAGCGCTTGACTGATCGTTGAGCTTTCAAGGTTATGGAACGGCAGTTATAAATTGATCGGCCACAGAATTGAAGCAAGCGAAACTTTGCGCGAATCGCGCGGTATTGAAATTATATAAGTACATTGAATCGCATTGAGTAGTTTCCTTATCTGACTCCATTTTGATCGACGGCGGGTGTTTGCCTATTTGTAATCCTAGAGAGAGATGCGACGAGGTGCAGGGGAGTGATAGAGAGATAAATTTTTACATACATTACAAGGAAACGAAAGGTTATGCAAAATTAAGATTGACGACGGTGCTAGCATAGATGGCGACGTAGTCAATGATACAAGGATGAATAACATTGGTTGTAAGGATCGTTAGGAATTAATCACAGGGCGAATTTACCCCGAAAATGAGTTACATTTGGTGACATAGTGTTACGGTTGACAATGTAACAAACACATGAATGAAATTAATGGTAAACCTACAGTCAGCCGTGGCTTGATCTAGTCGCGATTCGTACAGTTGAACTATTTATAGACCCGTCCTAGATCACACGGCACGGAATCCCGCGGTTACATGAAATACCAGGAACACCCGATACCGGGACTTACGGAATAGCGAGGGCTTGATTTGCTACACTGAAGAGCTAAAATTACGCGACGACTCGGTTGGCGCACTGAATCGGATGAACTCGACGTACAGCTCTTAATAGTGACGATGACCAGAGCTGTGTGGTAGTTTTAGACTATAACAACCAAGCAAGCGGTGGCTGGTGATTGGAGCGATGAGCACAGTAAACTGTCTTGAGGTTAGTGCGAAACTAAGGGCACACGTGGTTGATGAGACGCTGCGTTGCGGTGAGCGAAGTGGCGCGTTGCTCGAAGCCCACTTGGCGTGCGGAATAAGATGTACAGCGGTGACGATAGGTTGGCGAGACTGCGCGTTTGAGATGTGGCGGTTGATTGATCAGTTGTTGTAGTTGTGATGAGCGCTAGGTGCTCCATGGCGAGCAGTCGTAGACGATGGAGGAACTCCCGAGACGACTCGCGAGCGGTGAGTGAAGCAGAGTTGATCACTCAGAATGATCGTGGAGACGGTTTAGTTTGTAGCGGAAGAGAATAGCGTGCTTCGTATCATTGACGGTGAGTGAAGCAGAGTTGAAGGAATAAGTCACTCCGGATGATCGTGGGGACGGTTGAGTTTGTAGCGGTAGAGAATAGCGTGCTTCGTATCATCGACGGTGAGTGAAGCAGAGTTGAAGGAATAAGTCACTATGGATGATCGTGGAGACGGTTGAGTTTGCCTGCTTCATAGCCCTATGCGTAGGGGGGCGACCCCTGCAGGGCCGTTGGCACCCTGACTGCTCCGTGGCTGGTGAGAGACTGCCCGTGCGAGCTAGCTAGCTAGGCCAGGCATGTGATGGTGGCAGGGCACTGCAGTGCAAGTTGTCTTACTCTGCACTCGGTCAGACGTATGATACAGTACAGTGCACATTGAGCGTTGACTGCGCGAAATGAACGTTAAGAACAGTACATGTTCCAACAATAATTAAATCAGAAAAATAAATGAATAATACTATAAACATTTTTTGAGGTTTTATAAGAACATCAAATCTATTGTAACATAGCTCGCTTGTTAATTTAGAATTTATATGAATGCTCTGAGTTTAACAGCTGAGCTACGAGTTGAGTGCAGTACAGCTGAGCTAGAGAGTTAGAGTGAAAGAAGTATAGCCTACTATAAGTGAACGTTGTAGCAACTGTACACAGTAAATAACATGTTATTATTCGTAATGAAGTCCTTGAAGAAGTAATTATTTGATTTAGGGATAATTACACAGATATTGTTTTGATTCAAGTTAAGGGAATTGATAGTTTTTAATTATGAGTAAAAGTATGATGTTATTTTGATTAAGTTAGTAAGGCTTGGCTGAAAGAACGATACTGGATACGTAGCAAAAATAGCCTGGCAAGGCATGATGGGAAATGGCTGAAGAGATGTGACGGTTGGTGTTGTTTGCGCATTTCGGCGATTGGTTCTGGATAATGAACAACGAGCCGGCATCGAGAGGTCTGGGCGAACGTGACGTCAGAGATGTACGTTGTAGAAGTTTATAGTTTTCGGCTAATTGGCAATTACAATGTGACAAGGACGAGATGTCATTCGGAGGATCCCGAACGGATATTGTGAAATAAACGCTGGGTCTAACTTTATGACTGCCGCCAGCGCATGTGCTATGCATCGTTACACAAGAGTAGCGTGAGTGAGAACTCGGAATGCATAGCAGGAGGTTGCTCGATGAGCACACACGGACATAATGAGCATACTTAGACATGAAGTATAATGAGAATGGCTCATGAAATTTTTGAGTTACACGTGACTGAAAGAATTAAATAAGATGTAGTTATTACAGTAGTGAGGCGATGGTAAGACATTTGTAGTAGATAAAACACAGTACAGTATTGTAGGGCAGCTATGGTAGGGCTTGTGGTGAGAAAAAGCGTCGCCACACGCTCAGTAGAGCTAATGCGATAAATGTGGTTGTGGACCCAGCGATAACACTCGAAAAACTTGCCAACGCGCACCTCCACGATGAGGAATTAAAATCCATGGTCGAAGAGCAATTAGAGGCTATTCAAAAAGGCGAAGCTTACACACACAAACTAGATTGTACAAATGGCCAGAGCTAAGACCGTTCTTTCCGAAATCAATGCACGAACGGTACATAAGGTCTCAGCACGACCTTGCCCATCCCGACATCAGGCAAACTGTCCAAATGATTTGGGCCAAGACGTTATGGCCCAATATGAGCTCAATCATTCGCAAACAAGCTCAAACGTGTCAAAGTTGTCAGTCGGCCAAAATAACTCGACACAATAAGGCACCTCTTCAACATTTTGTATCAGTCTCAGACCGTTTCAAAGCGGTCCACATGGACATCGTTGGCCGGCTCCCGTACAGTAATAGCTACCGTTATTTACTTACTATCATAGCTAGATACAACAGATGGCCCGAAGGAATTCTGATAGTGGACACAACTGCAGCAACCGTAGCCAAAGCGTTTTTAATGAATTGGGTACCCGAAACATTGACGACTGACAGGGAGCAAATTTCGAAGGAGAATCGACAACTACTTTATGTAAACTACTCGGTATCCGAAACATCCAAGCCACGTCGCACCATGCCCAGGCAAACGGAATCATCGAAAGATTCTGTAGAGGACAAGTGTCCCTACAATTTGTACTAAAATAGACTGGTAAGCATTATCTTGTTCATGGTGCTCATTCAAATAGACCGAATCATGGGAGTCGACGTATCTAAAATGTAGGTTTCAGACGAAACTAGTTTAAACTATTCTGCTAGCGGCAACATCGAGTAAGCCTGCAGCAAGGTATTGTGAACCAACACACTCATTCGATAAACAGTTCCTTAGTGCGTGGTTCAGTGAGTCTGCCTGCCAATACTGGGTAAGTTCTCCAGTTTATATCAAGAATTTCATTAACAGCTTCTTTTAAGCATTTAGGGGGGCCTAGAATATGTATGTAAATATAGTGATAAGTTATTTAGGAATCATCATACATTGACAATATGTGTACTGGTCAGTCCGAAGTACAGCACCAGGCTGCAAGTGATGTGGCCTGATTTTGTGATTTGTAAATATTGTAATATAGGTATACAAAATATAAATATTCGAACGTAACCTTAGATTATTAATGCCCTTTCTTGGTTTTATACTTAAAGCTAGCTAAATAAATCATGGTAACGATTTACATTTTGTAAGATTAATAATGTCAACCATGTGGCAACCAGGCCTCACTGTATTTTGTGTCAGCTAGAAAAGAATTTCAGCAGGTATATGTTCCTTATGAACCCTGCTGAATAATAATTCTACACATATTTCATATGCAACGCTATAATTGACAAAATTGGAATTCCATTTCAGAATTTTCTTCCATAACAGCCTATTCTAAAATATAGTGAGTCATTACCACTCGACGGAGCTAGTTCCTCCATTCATTAACTTCAATAACAATTTATGCTGACTACTTATCTAGACTTGTGGGTATCAGACTGAGCCCAAACTTTCCATTCAATTAAAGGCACATATTGTTGCCTGCGGCTTTAGTGGGTGAACATAAGGTCTTAGCAAAGAGACCTTACTCCATGTAACAAAAAAATTATTCCACAGCCTGGACCCAAGGGCCCAGCCAAGCAGCCGGGGAGCACCTACAATGGGAGCTCATAGGACCAAGAGTCAAAAGAAACGGTCCTTACCAAGAACGCCACAACATGCCCTGGATCCAGCAATGCAGTCATGCCGGCAGCCGGCGTCTTTCTTGGACACCAGGTTCAAGACCAAGCCGGGGCAGCCAAATGATGGTGCCCCACGAGCATTGTCTTCCAGTCCTGGTCTCTTGCGAAAACCACCATAATTAGCTAAGTTCCCCACTGCCAATTTGTTTGTCTTGCATTGTACAACTTCAATTCAATAATCAATTCATGAGGCAAATTAACTGCCTTCTTATTCATTCCCTGCCTATTCTCTTGTTGCCAACTTGAAAATCTTGAGAGTATCTGAGATTGAAAAGCCATTGTAGCTGCGGCACCACCTTGAAAATAATGCGATACACTGACAGTGTGACCGATATGTCCTTTCATTTATTATCAAATATATGAGCAAAATGGTACCATGTAATTGTAAGTACCGCTTGAATGATATAGCTATATAACTACATTATATAAAAACATCATAATTAATTTATTTCGAACTAGTCTTTTGACCTCACAAATGCTAGTGACTCGAAAATTCCATAGAACCCTCAAACCAAGTCTCAAGTGCCAAAAAATCCGCAAATTGGCACACAAACCTGTAGAGGTCCTTGATTGACCCTACATTATTTTAATAAACACTAAACGCATTATACGTGCATCACAAGCACTATTACGATTAGGCAATCGCATATTTTGATCTCATTGTTGCATATCTCTGTAGGTAACAACAACATTTCCGTTCAGCCAGTACAAACATCTTCCAACCATAATGGCAGTGCAACAAATATTTATTTTAGCTAAATAAATTTGTATAACCCACGCACTTAAAGCCATGGAACATGAATCAGATGGAATAAATGATTCAGAGAAATATTCTTACAAAATTCAGTGAATTTTTGGTTGCATATAATCTGGCAACAAGCGAAGCGGGTTTGTTTTTCTAGACTCTTCCATTTTGGCGCGTCGCACAAGCTCACGTGATACCAGTCCTCTCATAACCAACACAACAAAGTTAGGGAAGTGATCCAGGCCACCGAATTAAGTGTTCATTT
>SDVV010015384.1:0-14542 GCA_016164225.1 Gammarus roeselii | reverse complement strand
TGTCTCACTGAAATAACAACCGCACCGTACACAATATTAGCCTAAATGTTATATTGATCCATTTAAATCAGTGTATCACTGAAATAACAACCGCACCGTACACAATATTAGCCTAAATGTTATATTCATCTATTTAAATCAGTGTCTCACTGAAATAACAACCACACCGTACACAATATTAGCCTAAATGTTATATTGATCCATTTAAATCAGTGTCTCACTGAAATAACAACCGCACTGTACACAATATTAGCCTAAATGTTATATTCATCCATTTAAATCAGTTTCTCACTGAAATAACAACCACACCGTACACAATATTAGCCTAAATGTTATATTCATCCATTTAAATCAGTGTCCCACTGAAATAACAACCGCACCGTACACAATATAAGCCTAAATGTCATATTCATCCGTTTAAATCAGTGTCCCATAAATTTGAATACGAATGTACAATCGCCGTGAAGAAATACTCTCCTCGCCGTTCTCGAACGCCACAAGATATACGGGTGTAGGGCACAAGACAGTTATAATCGCAACGTGTTTACAACTCAATCAACTATGTAACATAACCTTGCAATAACTAACGATATAAAGGCTTGTAAATACCCTTCATATTATATTTAATTGTCTTTAATTACCGTGGTATCTTCAATTAGTTTATTCACGTTCCATGTAGAGATACCGTCAGTAATACATTCCTGTACCCGTCAGTGGCAGCAATTCAGTGACACGTTCCATGTATAGATACCGTCAGTAATACCTTCCGGTACCCGTCAGTGGCAGCAGTTCAGTGACACGTTCCATGCATAGATACCGTCAGTAATACCTTCCGGTACCCGTCAGTGGCAGCAGTTCAGTGACACGTTCCATGCATAGATACCGTCAGTAATACCTTCCTGTAGCCGTCAGTAGCAGCAGTTCAGTAATTAGCTGGTGAGGTCTCTAGGGAAGTTCAACGCCACGTTTCAGTAACGTATCTACATTGCCATTGAAGGCATCGAGCAAGAGCGCTAATGGTTGGCAGGAGAGATGACATGTCTTTGTGAGAGCTAACAACATACACCACAATCAAAGTATGTGTCTCAGCACTGCATGTATATCACGAAACAACATGTGTTATAACACAAAACTTCCCAACATATTGCTAACTGGCATTTATGCGTTGTTTTTATCATGAGGCTTAATAACATATCGTGCGACATGACAGGCAACTGTCCTCAAATGCGTGACGAAGGCGTCATGACGTAGCATTCGACACGACAAAACATCTGCTTTTGGGGTGCGACAGAGGCGCCATATCTGGTATTCGGCGTGACAATCTGCATACTCACGGCAACACTTGCGCCAGACCAGGAGTCAACCAAGCCAATGAACAAACACGGCTGCTCATTTAACCAGCCTATCAATAAAAGTCTTACAATTCGCTTTCGGTGCGCCGAATATAAAAATGACCTGAATAATATTGTTCGAATTATTTCTGATCGCTCTGTTAACACCCAGTTGGTCTACAATCGCTCTATTAACACCATGTTGGTCTACGATCGCTCTTTTAACACCCTGTTTGGTCTACGATCGCACTATTAACACCCTGTTGGTCTACGATCGCTCTATTAACACCCTGTTTGGTCTACGATCGCTCTATTAACACCCTTTTCGGTCTACGATCGCTCCATTATCATTGTTTGGTCTACGATCGCTCTATTAACACCCTGTTGGTCTACGATCGCTCTATTAACAACCTGTTTGGTCTACGATCGCTCTATTAACACCCTGTTTGGTCTACGATCGCTCTATTAACACCCTGTTCGGTCTACGATCGCTCTATTATCATTGTTTGGTCTACGATCGCTCTATTAACACCCTGTTTGGTCTACGATCGCTCTCTTAACACCCTGTTGGTCTACGATCGCTCTATTAACACCCTGTTCGGTCGACAATCGCTCTATTAACACCCTGTTTGGTCTACGATCGCTCTATTAACACCCTGTTTGGTCTACGATCGCTCTATTAACGCCCTGTTGGTCTACGATCGCTCTATTAACACCCTGTTAGGCCGACGATCGCTCTATTAACACCCTGTTTGGTCTACGATCGCTCTATTAACACCCTGTTTGGTCTATAATCGCTCTATTAAAACCCTGATCGGTCTAAGAACGCCATATTAACACCCTGTTCGGTCGACGACGAGCAAAAGCACTGAGAATATCAACAAACATCAGCGTTCAAGGTGTTTGGACAGCGAGCAGGACAATATTTAGATAGCGTTGCTGACACCAGGGACACTATATATCTCCAAGTTGCGCTGTCCAAACAATAGATGGCGTTAGGCCGTCAACAAGCAATGCCTCAACAGGCGACGCCATGAACTAGGACTCTGTTAGTGAGCATCAATACCTTCACTCCCTTGTAAATAAACGAAGGCAGTAGGTCTGTAAGCTCTATAATAGAGTGAAGAAAGTCCTGGTGCTTGAAGCAATGTGTATTGACGAGTTTGATTTAGTGCATTGCCCTCTAGCGGTCGCAGGATGTCCCTCTGTAAACAAAGGTTGGCACGGAACACCCCTGTTTGAGGAGGGGGAGGACGCAACCCGTGTCCACACGACCAGGACAAATAGAGGACAACAAACCGACAGTGTTGTCATGCAAGGAGTCCAAACAGGGGTGGAAGGCGTTTTACGGTGGCTTGAATTGAAGAAAAATCGATTTTTGTTTAGTTCTAGCGTAGGAAGGAAACGACAGTAGGCGCTGCTGTAGAAATTTTATAAACAGGCATTGCATCTTATTGAGATGTACCGACTTCGAAGCTTTGCATCCTGTTGAACCGTACAGTCGTCGAGGCTTTGCATCCTATTGAGCTGTACAGTCGTCGAGGCTTTGCATCCTGTTGAGCTGTACCCTCGTCGAATCTTTGCATCCTGTTGAGCTGTACCGTCGTCGAGGCTTTGCATCCTGTTGAGCTGTACCGTCGTCGAGTCTTTGCATCCTGTTGAGCCGTACCGTCGTCGAGGCTTTGCAGTCTGTTGAGCTGTACCGCCGTCGAGGCCTTGCATTCTCTTGAGCCGTACCGCCGTCAAGGCTTTGCAGTCTGTTGAGCCGTACCGTCGTCGAGGCTTTGCATTTTGTTGAGCCGTACCGTCGTCAAGGCTTTGCAGTCTGTTGAGCCGTACCGTCGTCGAGGCTTTGCTTGCTGTTGAGCCGTACCGTATTAGAGATTATGTTAGCGTGCGTCCGTCGAGCAGTAAACACAAGTATTATGCGTGGGAGGCGAACCAACTCACTGTCACTAACTAAGATTGGGTGCAAAGCCGACAATTGCTGGTAAGCCAACACAAAACAGAACCAAGTCAAGCTTGTTTTGTTAGGCCAGGCTTCACTCAACGGTATTCAGCGGGAAAATTAATTGTCATTTAAACTGAAGAGGTTTGTATATCCATGGAAGGGCCTGAATTAGTCACACGTGAACCTCTGAGTCGGTTTACTCTCGGGTCAATAAACAAGTCATGTCAACGATCTGCTGTCATGCCCATGATTGTGTAATCACTGGGATAATCGCAGGGAGTTTGTTAAGAGCGGGTTCCTGAGTCCAGCTTCCATACACCCACTTCTGTGACGATACTTTCTTCTCTTGCACTGACATCCTTCCCTCCTTCCTGACGCGTGTTGCAGTCACAGTTACCCGTCGGCGGTTCGGTCATTTTAATAGGTTTGCTTTGGTCAGAAATGTGCACTCGTACTCGTTACGTCATGAGGCTATATACCCTAATGTCATGAGGCAATATACCCTAATGCCATGAGGCAATATACCCTAATGTCATGAGGCAATATACCCTAATGTCACAAGGCAACATACCCTAATGTCATGAGGCAATATACCCTAATGTCATGAGGCAATATACTATAATGTCATGAGGCAATATACTTAGTGTCATGAGGCAATATACCCTAATGTCATGGGGCAATATACCCTGATGTCATGAGGCAATATACCCTACTGACATGAGGCAATATACCCTAGTGTCACGAGGCAATATACCCTAATGTCATGAGGCAATATACCCTAATGTCTCAAGGCTATATAAGTAGTATATATGGGTGCAAAACGGCCTACTGAAGGAATAAGATAGGGGTTAATTAGCGGTGGGGCAGGGGCGGCGACCGACGGAAGGACCGGAACTGGTTTGACGCGTGAGTCAGCTAACGGGCGGAAGGGTAGCAGAAGAGGAGGGCGGAAGGAGGAGGGGCGGGCTGGATGCCTGGCTCGCGGCCTATATTGGCAGTTTTTATATCTTGAATATTTTCATTTTTGTATTTTAATCTGATATTTATTGTTTTTACATATGTTTTTTCTTCTTTAGATGGCTGTATTGGGGTATAATTGGTCACTAACTGTTGCTCGTTTTTTATATTTATTCGGTTCTCGTAGGGATAGTGTTATAACAAGTTTCTGGAGGGGTAGGATGTAGGGACCCCTAAGCAAAAAAGTTGGATGCGCTCCTGGAAAATTAGGTGAGATTGCTCTTATCTATTATTTGTCTTATCAGTTATTACCTTGGCATGATTGCTATGTTTAAGTGTACGTATCGTTATATATTTATGGATGGTTTACTGTTTCTATATATTTTCACTGTATATTATGTTGTATTCTTATCTAATTGAGAGTATAATTGACTCATTTTTAGCAGTGGGTGCTTGGTACCAGCTTGATATTGAATTTAGGCTATGTCTTATGTTTTCCATCTATTTATTTAATTTATATAGAATATCTATAAGAATAGCATGATTTATTATTCTGGAATTCGCGATTTGATGTTTGTAGGTTGGGTTTATGCAGCAGCTTCGTTTGAGAATCTATTTACTCCATAATGCATTATCCAGGTTTGAACCAGATATATCGGTGTTCCATTGACACGGTGTTCTGGAAGCGAAAGTACCTGAACGATATGGATGTATTGTAAGTTATTATAATGTGTTATGTATACTTAGTAATGATAGTTTGATATATGTTGAATTTTGTGTTGATTTTGGAATTTGAATAGTTATCTCATAAATTCATAGGAATTTTTAGGATATTTTAGGTTTGCATGTTCCATGTAGCACACTATTTCTGGCATACTTGGTCGGTCATTGCATCATTTTTATATTTTATATGTATAAAAGACATTCTGTTACGATTGAGCCGTGCTTACTTTAGTTAAAGAAATATTTATTTAACACTGTTTTGGACTGAGTTGAAGAGTGATTTCATCAGATTTTGGATATACTGTAGCGTGATCGTGTAAAAGTATTCCACACTATTTACTATAGGTTTCAGCGTATGTTGCTCGCATTTACTGGTATTTTATTCACGTCAGTTGTTTGGTTCGCTACTTGCTTTTTTTTCTCGTTCATCACGGTTTTTATTTTATGTTATGGGTAAGGTAGAGAATTGATCTTCTTGCTTTGTTATAACTCGAGAGTTATAGTATGTGTCTTTCAGTTTTGTATGTTCTCTGTACAGTTTACATCTTCGATGCATGGTATTGGGTATTTAATACATTATCGGAATATATTACGTTCGTATCTGCCATGTAGAACATTATTTCAGGCATAATTAAGATACAAGTTGTATTTTTTTCGTGTTTCGTATATCTTCTTACATCCTGGTACAATGTTTGACGTGGTTATTATAGATATAGAAGATCCCAGCTGTTACAAACTTGGACTTGCTGTTAGGTTATTATATGTTTATTGTAGAACCATATATCAATGTTTAGGAGGTGTTAGAGAGTCCCATAGGCAAAAACTCGTTGTATTTATGCCTATTTGTGTAAGTAGACCGATTTAATATGCTGGATACCATTGTGTACTACATTTTTGACGTGAATTAGAGCAGAGTAGAGAATCTTATATGGCTATTTTTATAGTTGTTGTTGTTGTATGATTTTTTTTCATTATAATCATAGGAATGTATGTTTAAGAGGTGTAAATCCGTACTGCATTTATGTGGAATTTCGTCATTGAACCCTAGCAAGTGTAGAGTTTAACGTTTTAGAAGACGATTCACTGGATGGAGGGGTCCTGGTGTAAAGGTGGTTTACACTTTTCGGTTGTCATTTGGAGTTTGTCCAAGTTCAACGCGATTTTGGTAAGTTCTTGTGGACGTCGATCTTAAGATCCATGTGTTTGATAGGGAGGTTATCTGACAAGCTACTAATCGTTATAGTTATTTACTTAGGTTGTCAGTGAGCAGATCCACAGATTTTTATGGCCACACTTTTTGAGACTCATGTCAGCCCCATTCGTAACCACTATACCTGTGTATAGATTCTTGGTTATGTCCACGATGTGACTTTGCTCGACGTTGTTCAGAGACGATGGGTTAAACAGGTGAATGGTATGTCTGAGGTATTGTACCATGACCGGATGTTACCTTTAAAATTTGTTATATATCATTGGTAGTTTGCTGAGAAGCGACCTATTATACATTGTAGAGTTCGTTGTCATGACACAATGGGCTTTGATTTGTTCTACTAGAGACATAACATCTCAGTTGGTTTTGTAATTTGTTATAGATTTGACAAGGTATCGTAGTAAAAATAACATTATTCTCATGAACTCAGTGTTAAATGTCAGATATTTTCGGTATGGCTGTTATGTTAGTAGTATACGATCTTAGTCATGGACCACATCACGTGGGATATTGGAGTAGGATTCATCATCTGGGTGTGGTAGGATACACCTTTTATAATAATTAATCATTGTTGATTAGGATAGAGTAGCGAATCTTATTTAGCTAATTTATAGTTGTTGTTATATGTTTTGATTTGTTATCAGAGGAATATATCTGTATTTGATATAAATTCGCCTAATTTTCATGGAATGTTGGGTATTAAATACGCTTAATTGGATGTAATGATCCAAAATATTGTTATGTTTCACCTCTCGCATTGGATTGGGGTCCGTTTCCATGTCGTGTTGGACAGTTGATACATAGACAGTTGATGATCTAGGCAAGCATGTTAGGTCAAATGTTTTGCGAAAAACAACATGTAATCAACTTATAATAGCCAGCTGCACAGCGAGAATAAAGTCAGTGTTACGTTGAAATCAAGCGAAAACATACGTTCCGTCATTGAATAAACAAAAATAAATATTAATATCTCAAAAATTTGTTTACAAGTGCTGGAAGAAGAAATCTCCGAAGATGATATGAGTCGAATCGAACAAAATATTGACTAGTGTCGAAAAATATCAGTTATCTCAGAATATGTAAAAGGAGAATCAAAAGAGTGGGAGATATCATTCATATGTGGATGCATGAAAAAGGAAGTCGGCTTTGGGTTAACTAATGTCGACGCAAATCTCGAAATTGATATGATCCAAGTGGAAAATCATAATTATGACTGTAATAAAGCTGAGGTAGTGGAAAACAAATTATACAGAAAAACACAAGCAAATGTGGATTGTATGCAAAATTTCTCAATGGTGAAGCTCAGAATGACTTTGAATTGGAAAAATTCCGAATAATTCAGGTTTAAGAAGAAGAAGCAATACATTTGTGGACTCACGGGAACGGAATCGGAACGGAATCATCAAAGATATGATGGAATATATGAAGGATTTTGAGATGAAACTGAAATATAGTGATGATGGGTATGGTCTGATATACGAACCATACTATTTCAAATCAAAAAACAAGGTAGATGTCATTGATGATGCCAGCAAAGTCTGTAAATAATGTCAATAATTACTAATAAAACTAAGTAAATCTTCAATGAAATGTTTATATTATCCTAAAGTCAAAGGTTAAGTAATGACTTGCAAGCATCGTGTCAGTCGAAGGTAACATCGAATTGTCGAAATCAGTAGAAGAATATGTTTCAAGGCGTAAAATTATGTCAGAAACCTATCTCGAGGTAAATGATCTAGATGTGTTATAAATTGGAAGGATATAAATCAGAGTCAGATCAGATCTTGAAACAAATTCATCGTCAAGAATATGAAAATCATAGGAAAGAAAAGGTAAATCAAAAATGTAAGTCGTCAAAGGTTGTAGAGCCAAGTGGAGATATTGAAGTAAAATAAGAAAAAATATAGTGTGAGACCATGTGTCCGGTTGTATGAAGCTGGATACAAATTTGAATTACTTGTAGCATTCAATCCATCCAAGTTTGAAAATGGGACCTCTCTGCTAATTAACATTGGTCGAGAGTGACAACGAAATAAATAACGTGTATGATAAAGTGATATCTAGAGTCGTCTGGTGGGCTTCATATGTATATATCAATGACTGAATACCGTACATAAGGTTAGGTTAGGTTTTGATGGGTGTGAATAACATGTTAGAGTAATGTAGAATTGTGTCGAAACAAAAATAATACGAATGACCTGTAACATTCAAACCATCTAAGTTTGAAAATGGGTCCTCTCCGCTAACTACTATGGGTTGAGAGTGACAACAAAATAAATAACATATATGTTGAAGTGATATTTAGAGTGGCTTGGAGGGGTTCATATGTATATATCAATGACTGCATACCGTGCATAAGTTAGATTAGGTACCATACATAAGGCCAGGTTAGGTTAGGTTTCTTTGATGGGTGTGAATAACATGTATAAGTGATGAAGAATTGTGTCAAATCAAAAATCAAGAATCATATGAAAAATAGCTATAACAATCAAACAACGATGAAATTATCTATGAAAACGGAGGAAATTTGCTAGATCTAAATTGGAAGTGTGTATCAAAACTGCAAAGGATAGATCAAAATATAGAGTCAAGTGGGGATATTTGTTATGCATTAATCCTAAAACACTGAAAATCATATGCACGCATGATAAGTCGATCGAAAATACAAAATTTCTTGGATACAATAGGTTAGATTAGGTTAGGATGATTAGTTCTTTTAACATAACATGACGTGAAACTGATCCATTCGATGAATAAGTATCAAACGTAAGCAGGGTACTCGAAAGATGATACATAGTTCTTGGTTAAGTTGGTTAGATTAGGATGACTAGATATTTTAACCTAACATGACGTAAAGCTGCTCCATATTAAATATCTTGTAACAAAAAAAAAGAGGTAAATTTTTTTCAGATGTTAACCGATCCTGTATATGCATACAAAATGTGTGTGTGTGTGTGTCTACATTATGACGGCATCAACCATGCATACGCCTACATTATACCGGAATATGCCGACATCAAACGTGAATACGCCTACATTATGCCGGCATATGCCGGTATCAATCGTCGTGTATACGCCATACATTATATCGGCATATGCCAACATTAATTCATTGGTATTCGATCAATGTTTTCGTACATTGATATGTATTTTGCTAATTATGTACCTTAGACATGGTTTATATCCTTGATTTTGTTGACTGTGGACCTTACATAGCAGATTTGTTGTAAATATGTTAGAGTGAAATTTATTCAATATTCGTTGTAATGGACTAGAATAATAGGAGCAACACATCCAACACTACAAAAAAAAATCAAACAGTAAAACCTTACATAAACTTGCTAACTCTATAACACCCGTAACAATCACTGACATATGCGGGAAGCTTACATAAACGTTTTGAACTCTACAGTCTACTAACGAGCGATCGCCTAACATAACTTGTAACTAGTCGATATACTGGACTTGCAACAAGCAAAGTGAATAAATGTAAATATGTAGGTACATAAACTGATGAAGATTGGTAAAAACTACAGAGTCAAGTGGATAGATTTGATATGAATGAAGCTTAAATCAATGAAGAAATGTATAACATAAGCATGAAAAACGGGGGAAAAAATATAGTCACGGGTTAGATTAGGTTAGGATGAATTAGGCTTACGGCTATCTTCACAAACCTTTAGTGAAAAATTCTACAGTGGATATTGTGAATGCTCAAGACAGCTATTCTGAATTGGAACATAATCTCATAACAAATCCTGAGTGAATCAATAACTTCTAAGTGTACAACTGCAAACGTATCACAAACATTTATAAAAGTATGATTTGCGGGAATAAGCATCTAGTAAAGACATGCGAGCGGATAACATAATTGAGATGTACATTAAATTATTGATTTTTTTAAATCCTAACTCTACACAAATCCGGTAGATTAGCTCTACAACACGACATGGAAACGGACCCAAATCCAATGTCGAGAGGTGAAACATAACAATATTCTGGATCATTACATCCAATTAAGCGTATTTAATGACCAACATTCCATGAAAATTAGGCAAATTTATATCAAATACAGATATATTCCTTTAATAACCTATCAAAACATACAACAACAACAACTATAAAAAAGCTTAATAAGATTCTCTACTCTACCCTGAGCAACATTGATTACCCATCATATACGGTGTATCCTACTACACCCAGATGATAAATCCTACTCCAATATCCCACGTGATCTGGTTCATGACTAAGATCGTATACTACTAACATAACAGCCATACCGAAAATACCTGACATTTAACCTTGATTTTATGAGAATAATGTTATTTTCACTACGATACCTGTTCAAATCTATACCAATTACAAACCAACTAAGATATTATGTCTCTAGTAGAACAAATCAAAGCCCACTGTGTCATAACAACGAGCTCTACAATGCATTACTGGGTCGCTTCACAACAAACTACCACCAATATTTAACAAATTTCAAAGGTAACACCCGGTCATGGTACAATACATCAGACATAACATGCACCTGTTTAACCCATCGTCTTTGAACAACGTCGAGCAAAGTCACATCCTGGACATAACCAAGAATCTATACACAGGTATAGTGGTCATGAATGGGGCTAACATGAGTCTCAAAGAGTTTGGCCATAAAAATCTGTGGATCTGCTCACTGACGACCTAAGTAAATTAATATAACAATTAGCAGCTTGTCAGATAACCTCTCTAACAAACCCATGGAACCTAAGATCGACGTCCTCAAGAACTTACCAAAATCGTGTTGAACTTGGACGAACTCCAAATGACAACCAAAGAGTGTAAGGCACCTCTACACAATGACCCTCCATCCAGTGAATCGTCTTCTAAAACGGTAAACTCTACACATGCTAGGGTTCAATTACGAAATTCTATAAAGATGCAGTACGGATTTACACCTCTTAAACATACATTCCTATGAATATCGTGGAAAAAAATCATACAACAACAACAACTATAAAAATAGTCAAATAAAATTCTCTACTCTGCTCTAATTCACATTCAAAATGTAATACATAATGGTATCCAGCATAGTAAAGTATGGTTCTACAATAAACATACAATAAGCTAACAGCAAGTCCGAGTTTGTAACAACTAGGATCTTCTATATTTATAATAACCACGTCAAACATTGTACCAGGATGTAAGAAGATATATGAAACACGAAAAATATACAACTTGAAACTAAATTATGCCTGAAATAATGTTCTACATTGCGGATACAAACGTAATATATCCCCATATTGTATTAAGTACCCAATACCTTGCATCGAAGATGTAAACTGTACAGAGAACATACAAAACTGAAAGGCACTTACTAAAACTCTCGAGTTATAACAAAGCAAGAAGATCAATTCTCTACCGTACCCATTACATAAATTAAAAACCGTGATGAACGAAAAAAAAAGCATGTAACGAACCAAACTGACGTGAATATGATACCAGGACATGCGAGCAACTTAGGCTGAAACATATAGTAAATGATGTACAATACTTCTACACAAACACGCTACAGTATTTACAAAATCTGATGAAATTACTCTCCAACTCAGTCCAAAACAGGGTTAAATAAATATTTATTTAACTAAAGTAACCACGGCTCAATCGTAACAGGATGTCATATATACATATAAAAACCAAAATGATGCAATGACCGACCAATTATGCCAGAAATAGTGTGCTACATGGAAGATGCAAACCTAAAATATCCTAAAAATTCCTATGACTTTATGAGAAAACTATTCAAATTTCCAAAAAACAACACAAAATTCAACATATATCAAACGATCATTACTAAGTATACATAACACATTATACTAACTTACAATGCATCCATATCGTTCAGGTACTCTCGCTTTCGAAACACCGTGTCAATGGAACATCGATATATCTGGTTCAAACCTGGATAATGCATTATGGGGTAAATAGATTCTTGAACGAAGCTGCTGCACCAACCCAAACTACAAACATCAACTCGCCAACTACCAGACTAATAAACCATACTATCCCTATAGATATTCGATACAAATGAAATAAATGGATGGAAAACACAAAACATAGCCTAAATTCAATATCAAGCTGGTACCAAGCATCCCACCGCTAAAAATGAGTCAATTAGACCCTCAATTAGATAAGAATACAAACATATATTCGGTGAAAATGTGTAAAAACAATAAACCATTCCTTAATATATAACGATACATACACTCAAGCATAGCAATCATGCCACGGAAATAACTGATAAGACAAATAACAGCTAAGAGCAATCTCACCTAATTTTCCAGGAGCGCATCCAACTTTTTGCCTAGGGGTCCCTACATCCTACCCCTCCAGACACTTGTTATAACACGATCCCTACGAGAACCGAATAAATATATAGAACGAGCAACAGTTAGTGACCAATTATACCCCAATACAGCCATCTAAAGAAGAAAAAACATGTAAATACAATAAACATCATATACAATACAAAAATTATAATGTTCAAAATATAAAAACTGCCAATCCAGGCCGAGAGCCAGGCATTCAGCCCACCGTCCCCCCTCCCCTTTCGTCCGCCCCTCCCACTACCCTTCCGCCCGTTAGCTGACTTATGCGTCAAACCAGTTCCGGTCCTGCCGTCAAACCACCGCCAATGCCCCACCGCTAATTAACCCCTTTCTTATTCCTTCAGTAGGCCGTTTCGCGCCCATATATACTACTTATATAGCTTAATGTCATGAGGCAATATACCCTAATGTCATGAGGCAATATACCCTAATATCATGAGGCAATATACCCTAATGTCATGAGGCAATATACCCTAATATCATGAGGCAATATACCCTAATGTCATGAGGCAATATACCCTAATGTCATTAGGCAACATACCCTAATGTCATTAGGTAACATACCCTAATGTCATGAGGCAACATACCCTAATGTCACGAGGCAATATACCCTAATGTCATGAGGAAACATACCTAATGTCATGAGGCAATATACCCTAATGTCATGAGGCAATACACCCTAATGTCATGAGGCAACATGCCTTAATGTCATGAGACAATATACCCTAATGTCATGAGGCAACATACCCTAATGTCATGATGCAATGAACCCTACTGTCATGAGGCAACATACCTTAATGACATGAGGCAATATACCCTAATGTCATGAGGCAATTTACCCTAATTTCGTGAGGCGATATCCACTTATATCATGGGACAATAAACCCTTATGTCGTGAGGCAATATACCCTGATTTTATGAAGCAATATACCCTCATTTTCATGAGGCAATATACCCTAATGTCATGAGGCAATATACCCTAATGTCATGAGGTAAGATACCCTAATGTCATGAGGCAATATACCCTAATGTAATGAAGCAATAAACCCTTATGTCAAGAGGCAATACACCCTAATGTCATGAGGCAATATACCCTAATGTCATAAGGCAATATACCCTAATGTCATGAGGCAATATACCCTAATGTCATGGATCAATATACCCTGATGTCATGAGGCAATATACCCTAATGTCATGAGGCAACATACCCTAATGTCATGAGGCAATAAACCCTAATGTCATGAGGCAATATACACTAATGTCATGAGGTAATATACCCTAATGTCATGGGGTAATATACCCTAATGTCATGAGGCAATGTACCTTAATGTCATGAGGCAATATACTCTAATGTCATGAGGCAATATACCCTGATGTCATGAGGCAATATATCCTAATGTCACGAGGTAATATACTTCAATGTCATGAGGCAATATACCCTAATGTCATGAGGTTATATACCCTAATGTCACGAGGCAATATACCCTAATGTCACAAGGCAATATACCCTAATATCATGGGGAAATATACCCTAATGTCATGAGGCAATATACCCTAATGTCATGAGGCAATATACCCTAATGTCATGAGGCAATATACCCTAACTCTTTGCTCAGGTACAGAGATAAATAATATCTTTTCCTTGCGATGCTGAACCGAATTATGAGTTTCAAATTTCGATTAAACGCCCCGATTAGACGCCTCAATTAAACGCCCACGATCAAATGCTTCGAGTAAACGCCCCGATTAAACATCTCGATTAAACGCCCATATAAGACGCTTCTATTAAACGCCTCAATTAAACGCACCGATTAAACGAATTGATTTCATGTCTCTATTAAACGCCTCGATAAAATGCCTCAATTAAATGCCTCGGTTAAACGCCTAGATTAAACACCTCAATTAAACGCCTCGATTAAACGCCTCGATTAAACGCTTCGAATAAATGACTCAATTGAACGCCTCGATTAAACAACTCAAATAAACGACTCGATTAAAC
>SDVV010015383.1:0-14542 GCA_016164225.1 Gammarus roeselii | reverse complement strand
TCTCATTGTTTCATGTCGCATGCTCTGTAACACGAGTCTCATTGCTTCATGTCGCATGCCCGGTAACACGAGTCTCATTGTTTCATGTCGCATGCCCTATAACACGAGTCTCATTGTTTCATGTCGCATGCCCTGTAACACGAGTCTCATTGTTTCATGTCGCATGCTCTGTAACACGAGTCTCATTGCTTCATGTCGTATGCTCTGTAACACGAGTCTCAGTGTTTCATGTCGCATGCCCTGTAACACGAGTGTCATTGTTTCATGTCGCACGCCCTGTAACACGAGTCTCATTGTTTCATGTCGCATGCTCTGTAACACGAGTCTCACTGACGCAAAAACGACACTGATATGCAGGACCGGTGCTGTTATTTTGTTGGCTTTCCGCAGTTCATGATACAGTTAAGAAAGCAAGATATTGGCAAGGTAGCCGTGAGACGGTCCTGGTAGTGTCATTTGTGAACAAAAGACGTTGAGACGGGACCACTTGTGAACCGTTCAATGACATGAAGTAAGCATATATGGTTCAGCAATAGGTAAACAGAATAGTTCATGTAATTTTTCACGGTTGGGGTTTAAAATCAATAGATTCGAATGATATTTCTGAACTTGCTTCCAATAGATCAGAATACGAATAAATTAACCTGATGAAATTGATAGATGAATCATATTAACAAGTACAATTTTTTTTATTAAATTTCCTCGAAAAAATCGAAAAATTTAACCGTGTGTTCAGAGAACCCATCAAAACCGTATGTTATCAACATATCCAGTTTTTTTTATTCGGGATGCTGCTGACTTATTCAATTAATTATTAGAACGAGTATATTAAATTAACAAAATCCAATATTGCATACACGTAAACCAATATCATATTTTATATTATTTTATAAAGTTACCACAGGTCCACTGCCATAACGACCGCTTACATCTACGCATCGCGCGCATATTTATTCGCAGTAAAACACGACAACTCCGGAGGTCTTAAGGCGTTGGGGGATTTTTTTAAATTGAAGAAAGTCTCAAGAAGCTCGGCCTGCATGTCTAATGCAGCCAAGTAACTCTTTGTCTTTCTCAAACTGCTCGACAACCAATAAATAACTCCGGGCTCGGGAATTATGGGACTGTGAATCATGGCAGGTAATTTACTAGTTGGCATCTCATAACGGTTACTGAATAAGACTTCATTCGGCGTGACTGTGAATCATGGCAAGTAATTTACTAGCTGGAATCTCATAACGGTTACTGAATAAGACTTCATTCGGCGCGACTGTGAATCATGGCAAGTAATTTACTAGCTGGAATCTCATAACGGTTACTGAATAAGACTTCATTCGGCGCGACTGTGAATCATGGCAAGTAATTTTACTAGTTGGCATCTCAAAACGATTACTAAATAAGAATTCATTCGGCGCGACTCTGAATCATGGCAAGTAATTTACTAGTTGCTATCTCATAACGGTTACTGAATAAGACTTCATTCGGTGCGACCGTGAATCATGGCAAGTAATTTACTAGTTGGTATCTCATAACGGTTACTGAATAAGACTTCATTCGGTGCGACTGTGAATCATGGCAAGTAATTTACTAGTTGGTATCTCATAACGGTTACTGAATAAGACTTCATTCGGTGCGACTGTGAATCATGGCAAGTAATTTACTAGTTGGTATCTCATAATGGTTACTGAATAAGACTTCATTCGGTGCGACTGTGAATCATGGCAAGTAATTTACTAGTTGGTATCTCATAACGGTTACTGAATAAGACTTCATTCGGTGCGACTGTGAATCATGGCAAGTAATTTACTAGTTGGTATCTCATAGCGGTTACTGAATAAAACTTCATTCGGCTAAGCGAAGCTCAAATCTCTGTGTTGGCGACCCTCCTGTGGGCTTCCGATGCCATATAATGCAAAACAGTGAGTGAATGTTAATCACTATTATATACGCTGTACGATAAACATTTCTGTAATTATCGTAAATTAATTCCGAAGATTCATTTATATTGCTGCAGCTAGCAGATACATTGTCTTGAGCATCAACAAGAAGAACACAATACCTTACTGTTGTCTCGTGCAGAATTGTTTGCCTGTTTATTTTTATTAATGGACATCTATACTAGAAAATATACCGTGTTCTCTTATTTCATTCCTTGATGAATTGAACACCAAAAAGCGTGATTTAATAGCTGAGTCGGAGGGTGTTGGGGTTTAGGTCCTCATTATACGGGAAGACAAATTAATCTGAGTACGCAAGTCTTTGAGTCGCTGATGAATCGTAGTTCGTTTCAATAAACTCAGCATTGCGTATAGTATCCTGGGTTAATAAGTACTTTCTCTTATCATAGCATGTATTGGAGAAAATCCGGTGTAAACAAGAAAAAACACGTCTGGAGACAAAACATTCTTGACCTAACATGTGGTCAAGATTATTGCATTACGTGAGCGCGGTTGTGCAATTAGGTTTCCATACCTCAGCAAAACGTTTCCTCACTTGAATACATTGCTCCTGATGGCTTATGACTAAAGGGATCAAAATATTTTTTAGCGGGTCATATCTGAACTTTGTCTAGGTCATTGTCTAGGTCAGAACATAATTTGGAGCGTGTTGTCGCATCACGATTTCCTTTGTGTGAGGATTATATTATTGGAAATGGGCTATTCGAGATTTTCTCATTGGAAGAGCTCATGAATGGTTGGAATAGGAAAATTTCTTATGAATATTGATGCATTCTTTGTCATTAATGGACTACTCCCATCGAATCAGTTCGCTCCCTCCTGGTGAGTTAAACGTTCCTCCGACCATGACTTCCTTGTTTGATATTTGCACGTAATTTTCAGAGACATCTTACGATGCCTCCATGAGACACGAAACCCAATGACCATGCTCATTATTTTTTCGGCATAATTTTTTGATTTTTTTTGCTTATCTGTTAAATGCGGTAGCAGCTTTCGAGAATATTCTGATGATGATCCTCCATAGAAGAGCTTCCTACTTACGAGTTCGAAACTCCCATGCAATATCTACTCGACTTTTCTCAGATATGAGAACACTCGATTTCAACATCTGCTTATCTTCCCTTGATGACGATTCCGAGGGAACTGGGCCTTCTTTATATGAAAAACCGTGCCATGCACTGTGTTCGCAGAAGTGCCATGCACTGTGTTCGAAGCAGTGCCATGCACTGTGTTCAAAGTAGTGCCATGCACTGTGTTCAAAGAAGTGCCATGCACTGTGTTCAAAGAAGTGCCATGCACTGTGTTCGAAGCAGTGCCATGTACTGTGTTCGAAGCGGTGCCATGCACTGTGTTCGAAGCAGTGCCATGCACTGTGTTCGAAGCAGTGCCATGCACTGTGTTCAAAGAAGTGCCATGCGCTGTGTTCGAAGCAGTGCCATGCACTGTGTTCAAAGTAGTGCCATGCACTGTGTTCAAAGAAGTGCCATGCACTGTGTTCAAAGAAGTGTCATGCACTGTGTTCCAAGCAGTGCCGTGCGCTGTGTTCGAAGCAGTGCCATGTACTGTGTTCAAAGAAGTGCCATGCACTGTGTTCAAAGAAGTGCCATGCACTGTGTTCAAAGAAGTGCCATGCACTGTGTTCAAAGAAGTGCCATGCACTGTGTTCCAAGCAGTGCCATGCGCTGTGTTCGAAGCAGTGCCATGTACTGTGTTCGCAGCGAAAGTGTAACCTCTTTACAGTTTCTAGACTATTGTGAACGTCTCTTCTGCGAGTACGTACATCACAGTCACGGGAATGATGAATGTTAGAGGAAACCTACAGTAACCGTAGTTGCATTAGAGCCCTCACCAAGGCTCGAACCAGCGTTGCACGCTATGAAGAGGAGGACGTCTGAGCCAAATTTAAACTGATGCATGCGACAATTTGAAGCATAACTTTGTTGTGTGAGTGTCCGAGGAGTTTGAGAGATGATCTCTCATGCTGTTTGGCGCTTGGGGGCTCTAGTACTTATTCTCCAAGGATACTTTTGCAACTTCTATCAAATCTATTGACGGTTTTTGATAGATTTCATCTATGAAGTTCAGAAGACAGAAAATTAATTGTGGGATTGCAATGGAAATAAGTGCTTATCTCATTGCGAAAAAGAGCGTGACAGATAGTCGACAGACAGTCGACAGACCGTCGACAGACAGTCGACAGACAGTCGACAGATGGTCGACAGACAGTCGACAGATAGTCGACAGACAGTCGACCGACAGTCGACAGACAGTCGACAGACAGTCAACAGACAGTCGACAGACAGTCAATAGACAGTCGACAGACAGTCGACAGACAGTCGACAGACAGTCGAAAGACAGTCGACAGACATTCGACAGACAGGCGACAGACAGGCGACAGACAGTCGACAGACAGGCGACAGACAGGCGACAGACAGTCGACAGACAGTCGACAGACAGTCGACAGACAGTCGACAGACAGTCAACAGACAGTCGACAGACAGTCGACCGACTACAGTCACACGTACGCACTGCGCAATGAATTTGATAGTATAGATTGTATCCAATGATCTCATTTAGTCGAAAAAAAATAATGATAACTCAAAACTTCTTCCTTCACGAATGCTCGTGAACGAACGACCACAAATTTTGATATTATTGTTAAAGGCATATAGTAAATATACTAGCATATACTCGCATAAGAGACTCTCAGAGGAGAAGCTATGTAGGCTAGTGTCAGAGTTTGGTAGAGTGTGTGAGAGGAGGAAGCTGCGAGTGAACGTGGGTAAGAGTAAAGTAATGAGATGCCCAAGGACTGTTGATGCGAGCAACGTTAGTATCTTCCTGAAAGGAGAGTTGTTGGAGGAATTTCAGTGTTTTAAGTATCTGGGCTTTCATGTGGAGATAACTGAATTAGTGGAAACTGATGTGAAGTGGCGAGTGAAGGAGGGATGTAAAGTGTTGGGTGCACTGAAGAGCGTAATGAGCTGAAGGACGTTGGGGATGGAAGCCAAGAGAGGGTAGTATGAGGGTGTTGTTGCCCCAACTGTGCTTAACGGAGCGGAGACTTTAGGGGTTAGAGCAGAAGAGAGAAGAAGGTTGAATGTTTTCGAGATGAAATGTTTGAGGAGCATGGCTGGAGTAACGCTAAGAGACCGGATCACCAACGACGAGGTTCAAATCAGAACTGGGATGGTAAAGAAGTTGGAGGACAGAGTGGATTTGCGTATTCTGATATGGTTCGGGCACATGGAGAGGATGGATGAAGAGAGATTGGTAAGAAGGGTGATGAAGGCGGAGGCGAGTGGTCGCAGGCCTAAAGGCAGACCGGAGTTTGGGTGGATGGATGGTGTGAAGCAGGCGTTAGGAAGGAGAAACCTGAATGTGGAAGTGGCGAGAGAGCGCGCAATGAACGGGCGTGAATGGAGAATGGTTGTGAAACGTTGATTTTTGACGCTGCTCTGATGTGCTTTCCCGCCCTGGCATCACGTTGTCTAGATAATCGTGGGTGGCCAACATGATGCGGCGGGGGCTAACCAGTGAAAACCGTCGGGCTCTGTTGCTGACAACGGATCCTCAAACCGCACTCGTGACCCAGAATGTGTGTTGTGCGGTTACCGGCCTGACCCATTAGCAAAAAATGGCTAAGGTGTGTGAGTCAATGAGAATTTGAAATAGAAACATCGCACCTCTGAAGACACGTGCTTGGCCCTAAGCCCTAATGAACGGTCAGGCTGTTAGCCATCAAACGAACTAAGGCGAGCTGATGTCTAACCCTCACTGAGATCCAACCCTCACTGAGGTCTAACCCTCGCTGAGGTCTAACCTTCGCTGATGTCTAACCCTCGCTGATGTCTAACCCTCGCTAATGTCTAACCCTCGCTGATGTCTAGCCCTCGCTGAGGTCTAAGCCTCGCTGAGCTCTAACCCTCGCTGATGTCTACCCCTCGCTGATGCCTAACCCTCGCTATGTCTAACCCTCGCTGAGATGTAACCCTCGCTGAGGTCTAACCCTCGCTGAGGTCTAACCCTCGCTGGGGTCTATCCGTTGCTGAAGTTTAACCCTCGTTCAGGTCAACCCCTCGCTAATGTCTAACCCTCGCTATTGTCTAACCCTCACTGATGTCTAACCCTCGCTAATGTCTAGCCCTCGCTGATGTCTAACCCTCGCTGATGTCTAACCCTCGCTAAGGTTTTACCCTCGCTGATGTTTAACCCTTGCTAATGTCTAACCCTCGCTGATGTCTAACCCTCACTGATGTCTAACCCTCATTAATGTTGAACCCTCGCTGTTGTCTAACCCTCGCTGATGCCTAACCCTCGCTGATGTATAACCCTCGCTGATTTCTATCTCTCGCTGATTTCTAACCCTCGCTGATGTCTAACCCTCGCTGATGTCTAACCCTCGCTGATGTCTAACCCTCGCTGATGTCTAACCCTCGTCGATGTCTTACCCTCGCGAATGTCTAACCCTCGCTGATATCTAACCCTCGCTGATGTCTAACCCACGCTGATGTCTAATTCTCGCTAATGTCTAACCCTCGCTGATGTCTAACCCTCGCTGATGTCTAATTCTCGCTAATTTCTAACCCTCGCAGATGTCTAACCCTCGCTGATGTCTAACCCTCGCTATGTCTAACCCTCGCTGAGATGCAACCCTCGCTGAGGTCTAACCCTCGCTGAGGTCTAACCCTCGCTGAGGTCTAACCCTCGCTGAGGTCTAAACCTCGCTGGGGTCTATCTCTTGCTGAGGTCTAACCCTCGCTCAGGTCAAACCCTCGCTAATGTCTAACCCTCGCTAATGTCTAACCCTCGCTGATGTCTAACCCTCGCTAATGTCTAGCCCTCGCTGATGTCTAACCCTCGCTGATGTCTAACCCTCGCTAAGGTTTTACCCTCTCTGATGTTTCACCCTTGCTAATGTCTAACCCTCGCTGATGTCTAACCCTCGCGGATGTCTAACCCTCGCTAATGTCTATTACTCACTGATGTCTAACTTTCACGGATGTCTAACACTCGCTGATGTCTAATCCTCGCGGATGTCTAACCCTCGCTGATGTCTAACCCTCATTAATGTATAACCCTCGCTGATGTTTAACCCTCGCTGATGTCTAACCCTCGCTGATGTCTAACACTCGCTGATGTCTAACCCTCGCGGATGTCTATCCCTCGCTGATGTTTAATCCTCATTAACGTATAACCCTCGCTGATGTCTAACCCTCGCTGATGTCTAACCCTCGCTGATGTCTAATTTTCGCTAATGTCTAACCCTCGCTGATGTCCAACCCTCGCTGATGTCTAACCCTTGCTGATGTCTAACCCTCGCTGACGTCTAATTCTCGCTAATGTCTAACCCTCGCTGATGTCTAACCCTCGCTGATGTCCAACCCTCGCGGATGTCTAACCCTCGCTGATGTCTAACCCTCACTGATGTCCAACCCTCGCGGATGTCTAACCCTCGCTGATGTCTAACCCTCACTGATGTCTAACCCTCATTAATGTATAACACTCACCGATGTCGAACCCTCGCTGGTGTCTAACCCTCGCTGATGTCCAGCCCTCGCTAATGTCTAACCCTCGCTGATGTCTAACGCTCGCTGATGTCTAATCCTCGCTGATGTCTAACCCTCCATGATGTATAACTCTCTCTGATTTCTATCCCTCGCCGATGTCTAACCCTCGCCGATGTCTAACCCTCGCTAAGGTCTAACCCTCGCTTATGTCGAACCCTCGCTGATGTCTAACCCTCGCTGATATCTAACCCTCGCTAATGTCTAAACCTCGCTGATGTCTAACCCTCGCCGGTGTCTTACCCTCGCTGATGTATAACCCTCGCTGATGTCTAACCCTCGATAATGTCTAACCCTCGCTGATGTCTAACCCTCCATGATGTCTAACTCTCGCGGATGTCTAACCCTCGCTGATGTCTAACCCTTGCTAATGTCTAACCCTCGCTGATGTCTAACCCTCGCTGATGTCTAACTCTCGCTGATGTCTAACCCTCCATGATGTATAACTCTCGCTGATGTCTATCCCTCGCCGATGTCTAACCCTCGCCGATGTCTAACCCTCGCTAAGGTCTAACCCTCGCTGATGTCTAACCCTCGCTGAGGTTTAACCCTCACTGATGTATAACCCATGCAGATGTCTAACCATCATTGATGTCTAACCCTCACAGATGTCTGTATGGGATACAATGGAGCAATCGCAAGTCTTCTACAACGTCGTTCCTCCAACGTCCTTCTGTCAGCAATCAAAATAACAATAGGAAAGCTGTGAAGCGGAACCAATGCCTATTAATCTCTGCTCGTTTGGTTTCTTGCTCTGCCTTCGCCCCAATTGAGCGAGAGGAAGCCAACTCTATCTTAACAGCTGAGGTCTGACGTGTTCATCAGTGTATATTTAATTAGGAATCAGTCGGTCACAAGCATTGCTGAAATGTTTTCTGAAGCCATGTAGCTATTACATGTATCCTAGACCTTTTCGTGCCCATTATGTCCATTATGTTGGTCAAATTATAAACGGAACTCATCATTTCGTACTTTTGCGTACCACACGACTCGGAGCACGGCTGGACTTGCTCGAAGCACGGCTGGACTTGCTCGAAGCACGGCTGGACTTGCTCGAAGCACGGCTGGACTTGCTCAAAGCACGGCTGGACTTGCTCGAAGCACGGCTGGACTTGCTCGAAGCTGCTCATAAATTGCCTTGTTATACGCCTAATATCGTGTTCCAAAGAACATCCATTTCTGAAGTGTATATTTAATACAATAACCGCAGTTGTATCTCTGTGTCTCTACTTTGGACGTCGTTCCCTGCATGAAAGTGCATCATATTCCGCTCATTGCTTGGCCGTATAAGATGAGTGATGCAGAAGAGCACATCGTTCATTGCTGCATCACACGTGCTGGCTTCTGACGTAGCAATGCCTGCAATCAACACTCATCACAATCAGAGTATCACAATCAGAGTATCACAATCAGAGTATCACAATCAGAGTATCACAATCAAAGTACTAGGTGAATAAGCAATTGTTAATCATTTCAGATTATGTAAACATCAATACACAATTTATTTAACGTGATATTTCTTTTAACTCTGAAGGCGGTACAATATACTGGCAACTGAGAGGTAGAGGCGACTTGTGTTTCGTTCACTCCACTGTCCAGCCCCTCCCCCCCCCTCCGCCGGCTGCTGGACGCTGACTCATTTAATCATTTATCTGATAGGAGTATTGAACGTCTCGATCGAGCCCCGTAATTCTAGATTGCTTATCATCATAATTGCTGCAGTAGTGCAGTAAGCTTTAGCATAGCATGCTGCTGACAATGCAATTTATGAAAATAAAAAGATTGTTATTCACAAATTGAAATTTGACTGTTAAATTTAGTATTTTTTTTGTACCTGCACACAGTATGTTTAATTTATTTCCTCCGTTTCAGATTGGTTTCACAAATTGTAAATGAAATTGCACCATCTTTGCACCATCTGAGATAAAATAAGGCACGGAACCACCTTTATTCCTAGATTCGAGATCAATTATTTGCTTGTCCATGCGCTCAACGTGGGCAAGTTGTAGCCATTTAGTGCAAATAGGTGATGTAATAAGGGAGCTGTTGCACTAATTTCTGTGGACGAGGGAGCCTCGATGCTGCTGTCCGCTGCGGGGGCCGACAGCTTCCACTGGTTGACCCCTGCCTCATCACGAGTGCCCCTACTATCAACTAATTGCGGGAAAGTTTCACAGGGCCCCGTCAAATTCATGCAATTACTATCATTCTCTATACTATCTCATCCCTTTCACGCTCCCTCGCCGTCTCTCTACACAATCTCATCCCTTTCACGCTTCCTCGCCTTCTCTTCACACTATCTCATCCCTTTCACGCTTCCTCGCCTTCTCTTCACACTATCTCATCCCTTTCACGCTTCTTCGCCTTCTCTCTACACTATCTCATCCCTTTCACGCTCCCTCGCCGTCTCTCTACACTATCTCATCCCTTTCACGCTCCTTCTCCGTCTCTCTACACTATCTCATCCTTTTCACGCTTCCTCGCCTCCTCTTCACACTATCTCATCCCTTTCACGCTTCCTCGCCTTCTCTCTACACTATCTCATCCCTTTTACACTCCCTCGCCTTCTCTCTACACTAACTCATCCCTTATAGGCTTCTTCGCCTTCTCCATGCAGTAAAAAATATCTATACTATGTGTTCGAGCAAAATATTGGTCTTTTCATCCGTCCCTTGTTACCCTCTTCGCGTCATCCGTCCCTCGTTACGCTCGTCGCGTCATCCGTCCCTTGTTACGCTCTTCGCGTCATCCGTCCCTCGTCACGCTCTTCGCGTCATCCGTCCCTTGTTACGTTCTTTGCGTCATCCGTCCCTCGTTACGCTCTTCACGTCATCCGTCCCTTGTTATGTTCTTTGCGTCATCCATCCCTCATTACGCTCTTCGCGTCATCCGTCCCTTGTTACGTTCTTTGCGTCATTCATCCCTAGTTACGCTCTTCGCGTCATCCGTACCCTGTTACGCTTTTCGCGTCATCCGCCCCTTGTGATGCTCTTCGAAAACACAGCTCACGTTTCTGTTACCCCGGTTCTCATTCCTCCCCCCAGTGAGGGTAACCCCATGAACTATTGACCGACGGATCACAGCCTCATTGGCGTGGTTACAGCAGCATTCAGTGCCGTGTCGCTAAGCCGCTGCTAAGCCACTCAGAGCGCAAACATATAAATGAGCCTCTTCTATAGCTGGCATTTACGAGCATCTGATTGGGCGAGTCGCCTTTACTGCATTGACATTGTCGAGCGTGTGATGGAAAACGTCCAGCGTGCTGATGAAAAAATCTCTGAAAACCTCTTCGACGTCTATTTGTTAGCTTTATGTAGAAGGGCGGCAGATTAGGAAGGTCGGTTGATAGCATTTCCCCGTTGTGTTCTCAACTGAAATTTCGTCAATTGGATTTCGACTCTCCAACAAGTGAACGGACAAACGATGAAAATTCTTTCCGCCATTTATTTCAAAGTATGTGTTGTCCAATGGTAAAATTGTTCTATAATTCAATGAACTGCAAAATATGCCAGCACGGAGGATGTTTCTGTAGCCGCAACTGAGCCCCTCTCGTGATGACATAGTTCCTCTAAGCACCGTCCATTCGTACCGAAGTGGAGATGACCACATTTTTATTGGCCAAATATATTATTCATAACATTAAAACGATAATCCGCTTGTAAAGCGACGTTTAGGCACTTATCGTTGAAGCTCTGTTCCTGCATACCACCAGCCGCAGGCACCAGCATGCACCAGCACGCCCCAGCACGCATGCACCAGCATGCACCAGCACGCACCAGCACGCATGTACCAGCATGCACCAGCTTGTATGTGTGCCAGCATGCACCAGCATGCACCAGCACGCACCAGCACGCATGCACCAGCACGCACCAGCACGCATGCACCAGCATGCACCAGCACGCATGCACCAGCATGCACCAGCATGCACCAGCACTCATGCACCAGCATGCACCAGCATACACCAGCTTGTATGTGTGCCAGCATGCACCAGCATGCACCAGCACGCACCAGCATGCATGCACCAGCATGCACCAGCAAGCCCCAGCTTGTATGTGTGCCAGCATGCACCAGCATGCACCAGCATGCACCAGCACGCATGCACTAGCATGCACCAGCTTGTATGTGTGCCAGCATGCACCAGCATGCACCAGCATGCACCAGCATGCAACAGCATGCATGTGTGCCACAGTTGAAACAAACATAAAATTTAATTTTGATAAAGTCACTTTTATCACACCAAAAGGAGTGCGAACCTACAAGAATCCATGATCTTCGTGCACCGCGTGGGATCTTCCGATGACTCGCGTTGAGACTCCGATGGAGATGAGCCTTTAATCTTAATCCCATACCAACTTAGGGGCCGGCTGTGGGTCTTTATGTCTATGTCTATTAAGGTGCTCAATGAACATGATCCGCCTTGACTTCAACATACCAGGTTAAGTGAACTGCTTACCCATTGTTATAATGAAGTTTAACCAGTGAATGATTTAATTGAAGAATATCCAACTCGTCGTAACCCTTTGGACACACTTTGCGCAGCAGAAATAGAAATAGCATCGACCCTCCTTTGCAGAGCGTGACCTGACGACCTTCTTCATGGCGTATGCCTTCGGGCCTCTTCCATCGGTCTTCTGTAGTGCATTGCTGATGGAAAAGTTCTCACGTTGTAGGGCCCTGGACGCTGTATTTTGCCCTCTACCCAGCTTATCTTGAACGCCGTCCCTTGACCCCTACACAGCTTGTCCTGGAAGTGTTTCCCTGACTCCTGCAGAGCATGCACTGGACGCCATCCCACGCCCCTGTTGAGCTTGCTCTGGACGCCGTCCCTTGACCTCTGCTGAATATGCCCTGAACGCCGACACTTGAACTCTGCTGAGCATGCTCTGGACGCCGTCCTATGCCCCTGCTGAACATGCCTTGAACACCGTCACTTGAACTCTTCTGAGCTTGCCCTGGACGCCGTCCCATGCTCCTGCTAAGCTTGCTCTGGACGCCGTCCCTTGCTCCTGCTATGCTTGCTTTGGACGCCGTCCCTTGACCCCTGCTGAACATGCCCTGAACGCATCCCTTGTCCTCTACACAGCTTACCTTGAACGACGTCTCTTGGAGGCCCATAAGATGGCATCTTGGACGTCGTCCTATGAGCCTTGCGTAACTTGCCCTGGAAGCCATCCCATGATCCTTACTCAGCTTGCCCTGGACGCCGCCTCATACTCCCTAGTCTGCTTACTTTGAACGTCGTTCCCAGTCCCGTCAACGCTTGTCCTAGACGTCGTCCCCAGCCTAGTACACTGCTTATCTGCGACGCTGTTTCCTGACCCCTACACTACTAAACTTGGTACCGTTGCTTGCTCCCTACATTGCTTACCTTGAACGTCGTTCACTACCCTCTATACTTATTTAATTTACCGTTGTTCATTTAAACACAGCTTACCTTAGACGTAGTCCTACCCCCTACACAGCTTGTCAGAGACACCATCCCTGCCTCCTACACAGCTTGCCTTGGACACTGTCTGCTATCTCTACACTGCGTCCCTTCAACGATGTCTCCTATCCCTACACTCCTGCTTATACACAGGTTATCTTAGAATTCCCTTACTCAGCAGGCTTCAGACGCCGTCCATTTCCCCTACAGGGCTTGAGTTAGACACCGTCCCCCGTCTTTACACAGCTTATCTCGGACACCGTACCGTGTCCCTGCAGAGTTTACCTCAGACGTCGTTCCTTTCCCCTACCACCTTACCTTGGACGCCGTCTCTTTCCTCTACCACCTAACCTTGGACGCCGTCCCTGCCCCCTACCATCTTACCTTGGATGCCATCCCTTTCCCCTACCACCTTACCTTGGATGCCGTCCTTTGCCCCTACAACCTTATCTTGGACGCCGTCCCTTGCCGCTATTCTGTTTACTTTGAATGCCTTATTCGCACAACTTATTTTAAACTCTAGCTCTGCCCCAACACAGCTTAGCTTAGACACCGCACTTTGCCTCAACACAACTCACCATCAACGCTGTCCGTGCTCCTAAACAGCTTTACTTGGACGGCATTCAATGCCCCCTAGACAGCTTGCTCTGTTTTTGGTATCATTACGTGCCGCCCCAGCGCCGCTTTTCTTGTCGCGCCGTATGCAGCTGCAGCGCTGTTCCACATGCGCTCAGACAAGCGTGCCACAACTTTTTTTAGCGTGGAAGATGTTTTATTTTTTTTCTGAGGCCGGCCACTCCCTGGTCCGCTGTATGAAGGGTACCGCTAGACCGCCGCTGGGAGAGACGCCGGATGCTTGTTCTGTGACCAATGAGATGCCGGCTGTCGCGGCATAGTCAAGAAATGGTCTTAGGGCACGAGCAGCTGTACTGACAGATTGATATCTTGTGTAGAGGTTGCCTTTGAAATGCCAATCCTGAAGTTACTGCTTTTGGGTACACAGTTACCATAAAAATTTATGAAGTGTAGAGAGACACCCCTATCAGAGAACAATACAACCCGATCTTACCTATGCTACTCAGCTCGATTTTACTGCCAGCCGTAATTTAAGTACACAAATCAACTAAAAGCGCAGCAAAAGAAGTTTACAGGGAAGCAACCTGTTTTCATGCCTAAGTTCTCTGGCCAGCGTAGCTAAGTTTCGCCGTTGGTCCAACTGATGCATCAGATCCCACGACCCGCCTGTCTGCTGCAGCGCCATCTATGGGGAGTACATGTAATGAGAAAGCTTGCCATGATGGAACACCGGAACTCCACAGCGTATTAGGACGAGGGACCGCTAGCCATCATCTCGTTACTAGGAAGAACAGTGCTGAGCAGGGCTTCCAATAATGGAGGGCTCGTTAAGATATTCATATGATGATGAGAACTGACGACGTCAAGCTGAGCACATTTGTTGAGCTCAGTCCAATGGATGATTTAGGAGTACAAATCCGCTGGACACGACTTGAGCGTGTCCAGCAGGAACTCCTCGGTTAGAGTGGGGTACAAAGTGACAGCTGTCCCTGTCAATCTCCTGGGAGGAAATCAAT
>SDVV010015382.1:0-14542 GCA_016164225.1 Gammarus roeselii | reverse complement strand
TTCATGAACAAGTAAACTATCACCATCTCACTCCTACAAAACATCCCTCTCCCACACTACAATGAACAATGTTCTGGTGTAAACGTCTACAACTATATTACACGGGTGGCCGTTTGTAGACTGCCAGCAGTTCCCACAACATGTAAGGGCAGCATAATCTCTGGGGACCTGCAGACAGTTCGCCAATCCACCAGCCTTTGCAACCACCACACGAATATGATGGTGGAATCTTAGACTTGTATCCACAGACACCCAAGTCTCTATGGATTGGCCTCTGGTGGATTGGCTAACTCTGGTGGATTGGCAAACTGTCTGCAGGTCCCCGGAGATTATGCTGCCCTTATATGTTGCACATATTTGTCTATTCATTGAGAAAGCATCCTGCATTTGGAACACCAGAAATTGTGGGAACTGAAGGCTGCTTGAATCTAATCCGAGATGATGGACCAGAAATAATGATGTTTTTTCCAATGTGGACTATGGTAGTTGTTTGAGAAGATTGGTTTTGTTTCTGTTAAGGGTCGGCTTCTGAGGGCAGACCCGATAAAATACTGGAAGATTTTGCATAGTAAATCAGAGGATTTGCTATGTATGTTTTCACCAGCTCTGAGAGTTGGCACAAGGGGTCACTTGCTGAATTTGGTGTTTCCTCCTTGCTCTTCTGATGCCTGCAGTGGGTCCTTCAGAATGAGATGTATTGGTTTATGGAATAGCTTACCTGCTGATGTTGTGCAGTTGATGGAAATCACTATTAGCAAGCTCTTGCTGAGCTGATGTATGATGAATTATTAGATTTTGACTGAGCAGATTCAGTTTTATTTGTTTGTGGTAATAAATGTGTATATATAAACATATTTTCAAATTTTGTGTTGTGACAAACAAGCTTGCTGTATGATCAGTTGTCATAACACTCGTCATTATGCTTCATTTCTTCCCTAAATTGTGCAATTCTTCCATTTCAATGCCAGCCCATCTGTGTGTTTGCATGCCCTACCCCTTTAAGGATTCCACTGACAGATTGATTAATGACTGCAGCTGCCTCTCGCCAGTTCAGGGTCTGTCTTGAGCATCGTTGCCACTGGGAACTAGGCTGTAATTTGTGTTTCCTGATTCATACTTTATCCTAATTTGAGGTTTAATGGAATATCCTTTTCAAGTAAATTCACACACCGCTGGTTAAATTGAAGACGGGCTGTCCTGTGATAGTATCCTTCTAACAAAAGCTGGCAAATGCCTTCTTTCATTGAACATTTCTGCATTCAACAACTATACCGAATGTTCATTTTGAGTTGGAAGGTATTGATTTTGTCCTGTGTACCGATCACCATGTTCATAAAAATTAATAGACTTGTTCAAGACTTATTGTGGCTGTAGGTATCATTTGTGTTTAGGTTCAGAAGCACAAATGCTCTCGTGTTGCTAACATTTGGGGGCTCTCATAGCCTGGCTTAAGCCAGGCGTGAGTTAATGTTTGCCTGCAGAGTATTTAAACAAGGGTAAAATGGCCTCCAGCTCAGTTAGTAGAGAACCTTGGTACTACAAACATCTGATGGGAGGAGGTAAGCATCATAGGATTCTGATCCGAATGTGTTCATTTTGTGTAATATTATTTTGTGTAATATCACTACCATTATATTTCATAGGTGTTTGTTCAGTGTTTATGTCTCGTTTTTTGTATCTTCTTGCAGGGTGGGCTCTACATTCCTCTGTTTGCTCTGTTCTGTTCTCTGTTCACTTCTGTTTTCTTTGTGAACTTCACTCAACTTTATGGTACGTAAATATCCACTCACATAACTTAATGATGTTCTCATGTTGTCTCTTGTTATAGTATCACAATCATTATTCATGATCGTTTGAGAAGAACCCTGTTTACATGTCAATGTTTCTTTATTCAAAATAATATGATATAAATATCTTATTATTACAGCCTTGCTCCACCTTTAACACTTTGAACAACCTATGAAGTTAAAGTTTATAACACTGGGGCAGCAGCTGTGAGATTTTGAAGCAAACAAATTAAAATTACATGAATCACAGTAGAACAAATTAAACTCATTGCTTTAAAACAAAATGCTGCAAGTCCCCTTACACACTCCTCTGTTGACACTCGAACCAACCTGTCACCTCTCCTGTCACACGCTACCAATTAAAATAAAACTATCACACAATGGGGGAGCAACGCAGCCTGGCAAGAGAACAACCGCACGGAGGATGGAAAATCACAATGATGAGGGGCAAACAACAAGGCGACATGGACCAAGTGCCACATCTACACCCTGCCTGCCCAACTTCTGACTGCGCATTCAGGCAACTGAGAACGCACATGGACTGTTGTCTGTGAATTTTTGGCAGGCCAACAAAGAACAGCCACATGCCAGGACGGAACCTCCTTGCCAGGACGGTCTGTTCTGACAACCAACCGCCATGGCCAGTTGGCTGACAGGAATTCACCAGACACATAGAGGAAAATGTGGCCCCATTTAAGGCGTTACCTCACAGCCCCCATGTGGTCTTCAGAAACAAATATACAGGGTGGCCCAAGAGTCACTTCACAGTTATAAACATTTATTATAAAAGAACTGTTAGGGTTAGATGAATCGAATAAAGTACCAATAAAAGAGGAAATTCCAAAGTTTTAAATTGTATCTGTGCTACAGCTATTAGGTATATATCAGAGTTTCATATTAAATTATCACCCAACCCAGGACGACCATTTACAGCAAGGAACAAAGAGCAAAAATAGTGGAATGCTACTTCAAACATAATGAATTGTTAATTCACGTACAGAGGGAGTTTACAAGACTATTTTATCAACAAAGCCCATCCAGACATTGCATTATTGCAATGGTTTCAAAATTTAGAGAAACAGGATCAACAACTGACAGAACATGCATTGGAGGACCGAGGTCGATAAGAAATTAAACGACAATTCAGCGAGTTGCTGCAAGTGTAACAGAAGATAACCAAACTTCAACCCGGAAACATGCCACGCAGTTGGGGCTCTCAAGAAGTTCATTGCAACGTATCTTAAAAAAATATCTGAAAATGTTTCCGGGTTAGCAAAACAGCCGACATCAAGTACGATGTCATATCAATAAGAAGGGAAGGTGTTATAACACCGGTCATAACACTTCCTGTCCACGTGTGTGTTTTCATGCCCTACTCCTTCGAGGAGTCCACTAACAGATTGATTAATGGCTGCGCTGCCTCTCGCCAGCTCAGGGTTTGTCTCGAGCATCATTGCCACTGGCAACTAGGCTATAATTTTGAGTTTCCAGATTCATACTTTAGCGTAATTTGAGGATTAATGGAATATACTTCTTGCCTAAATTCACTCACGGCTTGTTATATGAATCCTTATAACAAAAATGAACACTCATGCGTGAGAAACCAAGGTGAGAAACTGCAGGCAAGGCACTTTGATGGAGTTAGCCTACCTGACATGTGTAGACTCCTTTGTAGGTGGCTCTAAAGAATCTAGCATATTGTAGTGACACAATAGTGCATTGGGCTATAATCTGTTTGAAACAGTTGGGTCTGTATAATGATGGAAATGTACAACCCTTTGTATAAGCCATAGCTATTTATAAAAACAATGTATGCAATCAGATTTTGTTAGGAAGCATTAAATTTCTAAAATATGAGCAAGTTGACAATTTCCATCCAATCAGATTGAAATATTCCATCTGAGTGTCAAATTGATGACACCTTTAAACAGTAGAGATTAATGACATTTTTACACAAAATTAGATTCAAAGAGTGTCAATGCTTTCTAGTGCACTGGAGTCAATGTCCTTCTGGCACCAAACTAACTGGGTTTAGCATCCGTTCTATTCATAATTGTAACTGTGCTGAGCTAAGACAAATGTACAGCTCTAGCTCAGGCCTCACCAAGTGTACATGGTGAGACTACATTACATTAAAGAAAGCTGTTGGAATGAAAGATATTAGAAGCTGATCAGAGATTTCATGGTTGTTTTGTAGAAGGGTGTCATTGATTTTAATTGGACAGAAATTGTCAGCTCAATCATCAGGCCAAAATCAAATGCTCAACAGAGTTTGATTGAAAAGCTTGTTTTCTAATAAACATTTGCTGCAACTACCATTGTACATTTCCATATACATCATAATACACTATTTTGTTGCTTCAAGATACAATATAGCTATATACCAAAAATGTTCCCCCAGTTAATTTTGAGCTGTTTTTTCAGTACAATAGCAAAGTATACTATAGCTCCGCAAGCAAGCTCAGGTAAATTTTTTTTATACTCTAATCTAGTAGGTTTATATGTCCAACTAATCTATTAATTAAAATTACAACTATAAATAATTCAAAGCCTATTGTAGCAAAATATAACCAACATTTTTCAAATGAATCAGACGGCAGGCTATTTCTATCAAAGCTCAATCTACCAAGGGTGCGATATTAGCATTGACGGGGTAACTTCCCGAATTTTCCATTGAAATAAGTCAAAAAGTATGCAGCGAGAAACTTTGTATTTACGATCTGTATAGCTACTTATATGACCATAAAGCACCGTAAGTTTCAACATTCTATCATCAACCAATTTTTTTATTTTTAACCGTGCGGCGAGCTATGGTCCCCAATAGGGGGTGATTTCCAGCAATGAACAGGGTGATTCCCAGCATCCCTTTTATATCAATAATTAGAATGCAAATTAAAAGTTTGAGAGTACCAATAGAAAGAGCATAATTATATTAGTATGCATCAGTTGCCCAAAATTAAATTTCAAGTAAAATATTACGTCTGACAGGTCTTTTTGATGCTCCTCTTTTGCTTTTGTCACACTTGACTATCTAAAGGATTTTTTTCTTCTTCAATAGCGTCGACCGGGGTGACTCCCAGCAGTCGGAAACGGGGGGCGACTGCTTGCACCCCCTTTTTGGGCAGCAAGACGTCGGAAATGTCACCGTTTGACTACGGGGCTTGCAAGAGCAGGTCTTTGATAGCAAGTATCAGCTACTCATAGAAATTCGATACGCGCACAGAATTTATGAAAAATCGCTAAAGTGAAGGTGTGTTTTTCAGGTCCCCGAAAATTTTGTTTTGGAAAAATTGAGGTTCCGCAAACTTTGATGCTGTGGCCAGTTTCCATTGGATTAGGGCCAAATTTGGTGGTGATACTCGGAATATGGTGTAGTTCCTTGCGTAAGAAGGATTATGGTAAAAGATGAAAACTTTTGTAAATATATACATGTATACAACTACGCAGGTGAAAAAAAAATGGGGGGTGACTCCCCGCACCTATTTTGTTATTAAATATTTTCATTTTTCTTCAATGAAAAGCAATCAAGTGCAATCCTACACACATATGATGACATTTGGAAGTAAATGACCCACAATAATGACACCACAGCTAATTTCAGTATGCGTAACTAATTTTATGATGACCCGATTTTTTCAACACATGGTGACATGTCTAGGCCTAAGTGTTGACTTATGTTTAATGCTCAGGAACAAAATTTTTCATCACATTTTTATATCGAGACAACAATCTCTTACCTAG
Source organism: Gammarus roeselii (assembly GCA_016164225.1). Taxonomy (NCBI): domain Eukaryota; kingdom Metazoa; phylum Arthropoda; class Malacostraca; order Amphipoda; family Gammaridae; genus Gammarus; species Gammarus roeselii. The sequence goes on along the minus strand of SDVV010015382.1, from coordinate 9,014 downwards.
CATGACTTGTATTCATGTTAATGCAATAAGTTTGCTATAGAATTGACAAAATACATTTTTTTGCATGTTTTATCGTAATATTAAAAAGATGGTTTTTTGTAATATTTGCTCATTTACTGATACTTTAGGGTCATAATTAGTTTAGGATGTGGAGAAATGACTTCCAGTGAAGTTAGATTGCAATTATTTAGGAAAAACTTCGTTTCCCGCGGCGAAATTGGGAAAAAAATCCTTCGACAGTCTGGTATGACGGCAGCAAAAGACGAGCATCAGAAACACCTGTCACAGACGTAATATTTGACATTAAATTTTATTTCAAGCAACTGATATATACTAATATAGGCACGCTCTATCTATTGGTACTCTCAAACTTTCAATTTGAGTTTCAATTACTGATATATGGGAGGTGCGGGGAGTCACCCCGTTTGGTGCGGGGAGTCACCCCCAATTTGGGGTCGTAGCTTGCCGCACTGTTTTTTGTAAATAACTTTTTTTTGGTTAATGATAGAATGTTGAAACTTATGGTGCTCCATGGTCATAAAAGTAGCTATACACACCATAAATCCAAAGTTTCTGAGGCCGCGTACTTTTCGAGTTTTTTCAAAGTATGCGCAAAATGCGGGGAGTCACCCCGGTCGACGCTATATGACAACTAACTTTACTGAAAGTTATTTCTCTAAATCCTGAACTAATTATGACCTAAAAGTATCAGTAAATGAGCAAATATTACGAAACAAATATCTTTTTAATAATACAATACAACAAATAAAAAATTTAATTCTTCAATTCCATACCAAACTAATTGCATTAACATCAACACAAGGCATGCTAGATAAGGTATTGTTATCTTAATATGAAAATATGTTATATAAAGATCGTTCCTGGGTTGTAAACAGAAGTTAACACCTAGGCCTAGAATAGTCACCATGTGTTGTAAACTTGGGTCATTATAAAATTGGTTATGCATTTTGAAATTAGCTGTGGTGTCATTATTTTGGGTCATTGACTTCCAGATGTCATTATATGTGTGAAAAATTGCATTTATTTATGCTTTATTGAAGAAAAATGAAAATATTGATCAACAAAATAGGTGCGGGTACTCACCCCCCCCCCCCTTGATCGTTTCTTCACCTGGGACTCCCTGCAGTTGTATATTTGTTTATATCTACAAAAGTTTACATTTATTTACAAAAACATTCTTATGCAACAAACTATGACATATCCAAAGTATACCACACCACCAAATTTGGCTCTAATCCGATGGAAACTTTAGCCACAGCATCAAAGTTTGCGGAATGCTGATTTTTCCGAAACAAAAATATCAGGGGCCTGAGAAACACACATTTGCTTCAGCAATATTTCATAAATTCTGTGGGCATATAGAATTTCTACACGTAGCTGATACTTACTAACAAAGACCTGCTCATTCAAGTAAATCCCATAGTCAAATAGTGACATTTCAGACGTTTTGGTGCCCAAAAGGCTGGGTACAGGGAGTAAACCATGAGTTGTCGACAGCGGGGAATCACCCCGGTCAACGCTACCTAAGAATTTTTCCATCTCTAATTCATTTTTTGGCGCTGAAACAATTGCTTTCATCAAGATTTAATTAACTTTAATCCAATCAAGCATAAAGTCACTGATCAATGAGCTGCAATAGGACCTGGAGTAGGTAGTTGCAGCTGGAAGTAAAGATTTGCTTTGTAGTCAACTTCTGAGACTGACCTTGTACCAGCTGCCAATGGGGGAATAAAGCTTGCATCTCTCAATTTCATAGAGTAGGTTACAGTGTCTATGGTTTGTTTCTGACAAATTACAGTTCACCATAGGATGGTGCTTGATTGGTACGATTCCTAGCAATTTTCTTGCCTGGCAGAAGAACATTGTTTTTTTAGTTCATTTTATAAATTCAGGAACAAATCATTACAAAAAGCAATAATGATGAATAGAGTAATTAGGGGAAATAGAGAGGCAAGTTTACTATCTAGTGACTGCTGGATAAGAATTTACAAATAACAGTCTGTCACGACACAGAATTCTCCAATACTTTGAGAGGTCACTACTCAGTACTCATGATCTGCCCTTGAGTCGGTCATGGTAGGACATCTCAGACAGGTCATGCACTAGTTTGGTCAAACTTCTCTGAAGGGACTTCAGCAAATTCCCGTTCTGAACATAACCAAGAATGGGCTTAACAATTGACACAGAGTGTGACCTTGAAACATGTTAATCTGTTTGCAGTCAACCTAAGCAAATCACTAGAGACCCCACACTTTGTTGCACAACTTTCCTGACATCTCCATGATGAGACAGTTATGTTGTTCCATGATGGGAGCAACAGCACTTCAACATTTGTGTTTACAGAACATTAATCCCAAATGATTCATCTTGACAGCACCTGGTGAGTTGTGACCAGAATTTGGACAGGCTGATCTTGCACTGTCAGAAAACTGGTCTGCCAGAAGTTTTTACAGAAAGCCTGCCTCTATTCTCATGTAGTCTCAAGTCTAAACATACCAACTCATAGAGATCCAGTAGGGATTTGGTTATTCAAGGCTTTCAAATTTTCTAACATCAATATTTTGCAAAATTATTTATATACTTAGATTTACCCATATTGCAAAAACATTCTTTTGAATTATTCAGGAGCAATAGGTATAATTTATTAAACCATGCTGAATTTGATCCAAGACAATAAATCAAAACTCAAAAACTTTGCAATTGGTCATCCAGGGTGGAAAAAGTACTTGTATCAGACATAAGCGTAACTCTGCAGAATTTTGCTTAGAACTCCGCAAGGATTTTGTCCTCAATACCTCTGTCGTGCATCATTGAAATTAATGCCTTTATCATTGAACTACGCCAACCTTGCGCAAAAACTCTGCTGAAATTTGAACTGCATCTTTATTAGCACATGTAAATATTTGGCAATTAGCCAATTTGTAAGTATGAACCTCAATATAGTGATAATTCATTTCTAAAGTGCCAGAAGTGGTCAATGTGATTGAATAGTCATAGCTGTTAAAAGTAGCTTTTATTTGTAATTCAGCAATTCTTATTATAATTTGCAATGCCATTGACCATGAATTATTCTTTTGGTGAACTAGAAAGCCTAAGCAAGGTAAACTCTACCATTCATGAAATACTATAAGCATTCATGATTGGTTATCTGTAATGATTAGTGAGTGTAAATCACATTGAATCATTTGTGATTGATTGACTGCAAAAGTTACTGTCGTCTTTACTGTTACAATACTTGTGCATATCCCACGGTTTGTAATGTTGAAATGTAACAGTTTGGTGGTTAAACCAAACTATATTCTAATATATTTGAGCGCACTTTATTTTTACCAAATGAAGTCACATGTGTTTTCATTCGGTCATATATTTTTGTGCATGTGCATATTTTTAAATTATGAATAATGTTCTCAACACAAACAATTAGCAATAGCAAAGAAACTGTGCTTCATATAGCCTTGATAGTTGTTGGAGCTAATACCTGCGGTCCTGCATTGACAAGTGGCACACAAAATAATGTTTATAAAATATATCAGTGTAAAAGACTAGTAAAGGCCTATCTCTAATCAAAATAATGTAAGACTATTTATGGCATTTGCATACTATTTTTTTTAACAAGAATAAATTAGTATATAAGGAGATGACAATAAAATCAATGCTTTAAGTTAGGGGGTGTATCAAGTAATTTTTTCTCAGAATTGTTTGTGGTATTAGATTTCACTAAGCTTAGCATCACAAATGTTGTAGATAAAAGGAGAATACAACATGCTCTAGATGTTCCTAGTGTTGCTTGAACTTTTTTCTCCTGGTATGTGTTGAAAATAATCAGAACCAAGTCTGTATAGTTGACATCAAAACTACAATGAGTTTCTTTTGTAAACATGTGTGATGGCACACACTGCTCCTTTATTATATTGCTCTAGTTTTGAGATTAGATCCAATTCCAATTCTGCTGGAAAGTTAAGAAAACTGTGCGTACACACCCATGGTATTTTGTCAAATCTGCAGACAATCAATGTGCCTGTTGCTTAAGGAATCCTTTTCAGACATGTAAACTTCACAATGCAATTAGAGCCTGTATGATGTCACAAACCTCTTTACACAACCTTGCTCAACAACTCCGCAGAGAGTTATTGCTCCTGTACAAACCTCGGCAGCATAACCTGTACACAGGAAGTATATGCAACTCTGGGGTCAATACATTTTCCAGAACTCCGGGAGGATCACCATTTGATGTAACTCTGATCTGCATTGGATATGTCCAGTCTGTTTGGTCATCAAAATATAGTATGGGTTCCTCAGTAAATTCCCATTATTAATTAGAAGACCAAACTGAATTTTTAGGAAGATTTACGGCAATGCTTTGGTGGTAAAATGGGGTTCTCTGGATTACTTTTCCAATCAATAGCTGCTCTGTGGCAATTTTCTCTTGTCTTTGTTATGAATGCTTGTGCCTTTGTCTGCATGACTTGTTGGGCAGCAGAGCTGAGTTGTCTTTTCTGTTGAAGACACATTTGATGTATATCAATCATGACCGCACCTGTTGTACAAAATTCAGACTGGACATGAAAAAAATGTAAATCAACATATACAAGATTATTTTCAACAGGAAACATGTTTAGGAGCAATAGAACTTACTTTTTTATCCCATATTTGAAGTGGCTTACTCCCAATGCTATATAATATTGAGAGAAACCCACTTTGAAAAGTATTTTTAAACATTTTGATCAACACTTTATCGTACGAAAGACAGAAGACGTGCTTGAATATTCCAGACCGGGTACTAGATGAGAAGAGTCATTAATTTGAAGTGTCAGGTCAATCTGGGTTTGTTTACGTTTCCATGGTAACGTGATGCCAGCGTTCTGCTAAATTCATATACAGAAAACCTGCGCAGAAAATCAAAGGACGGTACAAAGGATGCTTGCAGCTGTAACGGGCAAGTTAGAGGCACACGTAGCCCACATGATAAATAAAACATTTATTCGTATGTATTAGCTACAATGAAAACGTTTCCAGATATTTTGTGTCAACAGTGTTTGATTCTTTAGAATGTACAAAGTGTACCTATTAAATATAGAAATATTAAAATTAAAAAATCTGACTGCGTCGGACATTCATGAGCTAAGTTGCGTGTATATAATTGGAATCTGCCCTAACTTAGCTAACTTATATAGCAAGAAATTATATTGCTAGAGCAATAACCACAAAATTTGGAACATATATGTTTTCATATATTGTTTATAAATTGCACATAGCATGAACTGCAGCCTCGGTACAAAGCAGACATGTTACAGTGTTTACATTTGATATTAGGCCTGCATTGCATTCTTTCAACAAGATTTGAAACACGAGATGCTACAACTTACTTGAATGTTGCCAACTATAATTATTTGCTAAACATGACACACTTACTCATTACTTTGTTATGAGACTATTTAAACTTAATAATTCATGGTACGTTGTCAATCATTGCATCCGGATCCCAGTCGTATATTACCTCGTATACCATCCAGTTTCACGGTTTTCATCTACCAATCGCATGTGAGCGCTCAATTTGTATTATGCAACCATGCCCAGCCTGTTGATGTCTGACTGCGACTCACCTTGCTACCCAAATTGCTTGACAGAATGCGCATTGACACTTTTGTAAGGGCTTGCGAAGTTGAGTGCTACATTGCTCTCCCTCACATCAGCTATAGCACAATTCACTTCCTGTAAATAATGTATTTTCTCTTCAAATTAGGGTAATATATTTTAGACTATTGTAATAACGCTATTGAAAATGTGTCGTGGATGCAGTTTTCCCTCTGAAGGTAGAAATCCCTCCGCACTTCAACTGCAGTTTCCCTCTGGCAGCGGGAATCCCTCCGCACGTCAACCTGCCATCAAGCAGTGCGGGACTCCAGATCAAAGTTCCCAGCGTATACTGCAAGGAACCATTCAGCAACAAGGATTTTTGGAGCCACCAATCAGTGCCACGAGCGGCTACTATGAGTGGACGTGAAGCCAATCAGCATCTGGGAAGCGGCACAGGAATCTTGAAATGCTACGTTCAGGATTAAAGGAGAGTTTTTAAATTAGGAATTACAGACAAACTTTAGTAACATTTTTTACCCATTACTAGCCATAGTTTAAATAACAACATTTGCTCAGTTTAAAACGTATGGAGATAAGTTATCCATTAGAAATAGCTAATAACTGGCACAGCCACATCAGCAGTCTGCCCCGTCTGGCAGTAGCCAATCCCGTGTCGGCAAGGCAGCATCAAACCGCTTCCGAGCAAGGTCGCAGCCATCAAAGACTACCCAAAACTAGCGGATATGCATGGCTTGTGTAGGTTTTTGGGCATGATGAATTACTAACGCCGGTTCTTGCCTCACGCCGCCGAAACTTTAGCACCCATCAATGACCCACTAAAGCCCAAGCGTAAAAGCCCATCAACTGTAGTAGCTTGGACATCTGAGGCAGAGAAAGCGTTCACGCTCATACAAATTCCACTTGCTAGCTATACCGCTTTAAAATACCCTACAACATTAGCGCAGTTATCAGTTGTAGTAGATGCGTCAGCGACTGCGGCAACAAGCGGTAGATGGAAGGGTAGAACCTCTCGCATTCTTGAGCAAGCGTTTCACCGCGACTGAAATTAAATACTCGACGTTCTCCCGAGAGCTACTTGCAGCGTACATTGCAATAAAGCACTTCAAATATGAGCTCCAAGAGACACAGTTTTGTCTCTACACCGACCATCAGCCCATAACAACGGCGATCCAAGCTTCAAATTTGGACAGGCACTTCCCCGCGAGGCGAGGCGTCTATCCTACATTCTTGAGTTCACTTCAGACTTGCGATACATCTGCGGTGGAGATAACGTAGTAGTCAATGCGCTCAGTAGAGCCAATGCGATAAATGTGGTCGCGGACCCAGCAATAACACTCGAAGAACTTGCCAACGCGCACCTCCACGATGAGGAATTAAAATCCATGGTCGAAGAGCAATTTGAGATTGCAAAAATGGCATCGCCTACGGATGTTCACTGCCCCTGCCACGACCGTTCATTCCAAAATCAATGCGCGAGCGGTTCATAAGATCTCAGCACGACCTCGCCCATCCCGGTATCAGGCAAACTGTCCAAATGATTAAGGCTAAGGCGTTTTGGCCAAACATGAGCGAAATCATTTGCAAATAAGCTCAAATGTGTCAAAGTTGTCAGTCGGCCAAAATAACTCGCCACAATAAGGCCCATCTTCAACATTTTGCACCAAGTTCAGACCGTTTCAAAGCGGTCCCCATGGACATTGTCGGTCCGCTCCCGTACAGCAATGGCTACCGTTATTTACTGACTATAATTAATAGATAAAGCAGATGGCCCAAAGCAATACCAATAGTGGACACGACTGCAGAAACCGTAGTCAAGGCATTTCTAATGAACTGGGTTGTCAAGTTTGGGGTACCAGAAACACTGACGACAGATCGCGGTGCCAATTTCGAGAGCCAAATAACAACCACATTATGTAAATTGCTTGGCATCCGAAAAATTCGCACCACTTCATATCATCCCCAGAACAATGGAATCATCGAAAGATTCCATCGCACTCTCAAATAAAAGCTCAAGTGCCAACGAAATCCGCAAGATTGGCACACAAACCTCCCACTAGTTCTGTTAGGCCTGCGCACGGCACAAAAAGCGGAGCTTGACTGTTCTGTGGCAGGAATGTTGCATGGCAGCACACTACGTGTCATAGGAGACCTTGTGGAACCCACGGACAACAATGATTTAGCTCCAAACAAATTCGCCACAAAAATACGCCACGCTGTGGCACGCTTAAAATTCCATGCTCCAAAATGGACCACAATCATGGGCAAAATTGACCCATCGCTCCAAACATGCACGCATGCATATATCAGGGTTGATTCGGTAGAGCGGCTTTTGACCAGACCTTATGAAGGTTCATTCCGCATAGACAAACGAGGCGCAAAAGTATTCAAGTTAATCTGCAAAAATAAATCGGAAATTGTCTCCGTGGACAGACTAGAGGCAGCGATAATGTTACTCGAGACCGCAGAAGACAGCTCGAGTGTAACTTCAACACCAAATCAATCCTCCAAGTGCACACCTGTGACGCTTCATAGAGTGTGCTTCAGTGAACCGTTAGCGTTTGCAGACACACAGCCACCAGCGCAGCACGCCGATAGCTCGACAAACAACCTCCTCAGATCATGTGTCACCACGATATGTGGCACGATATCGCTGACAGCAAAAAACGGGGGGTGGGAATCTCACTAAGGAGGGGGCAGTGTAAGGGCTCGCGGAGTCGAGTTCTGCATTGCTCTCCCTCACAGCAGCTATAACATAATCCACTTCCTGTAAATGATGTATTTTCTTTTAAGATTAAGGTATTATATTCCAGACCATTGAATTAACTCTCATTGGAAATGTGTCGTAGATGCAGTTTTACCTCTGGCGGTGGGAATCCCTCCGCCAGAGGGAAAACTGCATGTACGACACACTTTCAATAGGAGTTAATACAATTATCTAAATTATAATACCTTCATCTTAAAAGAAAATACATTATTTACAGGAAGTTAATTATGTTATAGCTGCTGTGAGTGAGAGCAATGCAGAACTCGACTTGGCGAGCCCCTACACTATGACCTCTAATACTATTCACTTTCATAATTTGCGTTTATACTAGTTCATAGCTAATGCCAATGTTCTGATGGAGAGCGATTATAAGGGATGAAAATCAGGAAGGTTAACCCCGAGGCAAATAGCCGCACCAGACATTCCACTGAATACGTCAATAGCTGTGGCTGCTTGCGTCCGCTTGGGTCACGTGCATTACGCCGTGCGCGACGGACAAGGATGTGGACAGGACATGACTAAGTTAGAGCGACTTATACGATGACAATGTTGCCAATTCAAAGTCTACGCTCTATGAATAGGATATGCATTGAAGCGTTCCCATAAAGCGACCACGAACCTTCGAGGTATA
>SDVV010015381.1:0-14542 GCA_016164225.1 Gammarus roeselii | reverse complement strand
TATAAACTAAATATGTAGGTATACATATAACTATAAATTAAATATGTAGGTATATATATATTCATATATACATATGTATATTTACGTACAATATAAAATATGTTATTCCTTCGACTTTGACTTTTAGCAGTGCAGGGGAGAGAAAGTAAAAGGAGCGCGAGAGGCCATAGACTAAACATATCTTCCTTTGACGATATCCTTCAACTCGTCCTCGAACTGCACCAACTTTGTGTGCGTGCTAAACCCGCGAATCCTTGAAGAAGTAACGTGCTAAAGTTCGCAAAAGTCGTGAGGTGGGGTAGACACGATATCCTTTGCTGCAGTCTGGTCAGAAACACAGAGGCGGGAGGATAGCTGAAATCCAACAACCGTTTAGAATTGTTTTGACAGGTCTTGGGTATTAACTTTGAGGAAGGAAAAGGTATTCTAGTAATAATAATGATGATAATGGTCATCTTAAGTGTTAGAAGATAAGGAGATGGATAATTAGCCGGTTCTACATAATTGGTGTGTTCGTTCATCCATGACATGCAACCAAGAGTTAGGATTTTCTTGGACATGAATGTCTGATGATGTAGCGAATAGGGAACTGATAGCGGAAAAGTTCATTATAAAATGAGTTTAAGATCTTTATGCATTGGGTGGGGCAAAAAATCGGTCACCCTTTTAGATTGTGAACAAGACTTGATTCCATATAAAATTCAAATTAGATTTATACCAATTCATGCATTTTTATGATATATTCATTATTTCAAGTCCACAGTGAGACTTATTCTAGTTTATCTACATTGCTCTAAATAATTACAAATTTGTCCTATACTTGCTAACGTTTTTACCTTTGAGGTAAATTCCTACTTGAATAATGTAACGGAATTACTGCTCCATTAATGCTGTAACGATGGGCCGTGTTGAGCTGGAACTAAAGGCAATACGAGAGTGCCGGTACTGCTCCATTAATGCTGTAACAATAAGCCGTGTTAAGCTGGAACTAAACGCACTACGGGAGTGCCGGTACTGCTCCATTAATGCTGTAACAATTAGCCATGTTGAGCTGGAACTAAATGCACTACGGGAGTCACGGTACTGCTACATTATTGCTGTAACAATGGGCCGTGTTGAGCTGGAACTAGAGGCACTACGGGAGTCCCAGTACTGCTCCATTAATGCTGTAACAATGAGCCGTGTTGAGCTGGAACTAAAGGGACTACGGGAGTGCCGGTACTGCTCCATTAATGCTGTTACAATGGGCCGTGTTGAGCTTGAATTAAAGGCACTACGGGAGTGTCGGTACTGCTCCATTAATGCTGTGACAATGAACCGTGTTGAGCTGGAACTAAAGGCACTAAGGGAGTGCCGGTACTGCTCCATTAAAGCTGTAACAATTCGCCGAGTTCAGCTGGAACTAAAAGCACTACATGAGTGCCGGTACTACTGCACTAATGCTGTTACAATGGGCCGTGTTCAGCTGGAACTAAAGGCACTACGGGAGTGCCGGTACTGCTCCATTAATGCTGTAACAATAGGCCGTGTTGAGCTGGAACTAAGAGCACTATGGGCGTGCCGGTACTGCTTCATTAATGCTGTAACAATGGGCCGTGTTGAGCTGGAACTAAGAGCACTACGGGCGTGCCGGTACTGCTTCATTAATGCTGTAACAATGGGCCGTGTTGAGCTGGAACTAATGGAACTACGGGAGTGCCGTCACTGCTCTATTAATGCTGTAACAATAAACCGTGTTGAGCTGGAACTGCAGGCACTACGGGAATACCGGTACTGCTCCATTACCGCAGTAACAATGGGCCGTGTTGAGCTGGAACTAAAGGCACTACGGGAGGGCCGATTCTGCTCCATTAATGCTGTTACAATGGGCTGTATTGAGCTGAAACTAAAGGCACTACGGAAGTGCCGGAACTGCTCCATTGTTGCTATAACAATAGGCCGTGTTGAGCTGGAACTAGAGGCACTACGGGAGTGCCGGTACTGCTCCATTAATGATGTAACATTGGGCCGTGTTGAGCTGGAACTAAAGGCACTACGGGAGTGCCGGTATTGCTCCATTACTGCTGTAACAACTGGCCATGTTGAGCTGGAACTAAAGGCACTACGGGAGTGCCGGTACTGCTCCATTACTGCTGTAACAATTGGCCGTGTTGAGCTGGAACTAAAAGCACTACGGGAGTGCCAGTACAGCTCCAATAATGCTGTAAAAATAGGAGGTGTTTAGCTGAAACTAAAGGCACTACGGGATTGTCGGTACTGCTCCATTAATACTGTAAGAATGACCATATTGAGCTGGAACTAACGGCACTATAGGAGTGCCGGTACTGCTCCATTAATGCTGTAACAATGAGCCGTTTTGAGCTGGAACTAAAGGCACTCCGGGAGTGCAGGTACTGCTCCATTAATGCTGTAACAATGGGCCTTATTGAGCCGGAATAAAGGCACTATGGGAGTGCCGGTACCGCTCCATTAATTCTGTAACAATTGGCCGTGTTGAGCTGGAACTAAAGGCACTACAAGAGTCCCGGTACTGCTCCATTATTGCTGTAACATTGGGCCGTGTTGAGCTGGAACTAGAAGCACTACGGGAGTGCCGGTACTGCTTTATTTATGCTGTAACAATGGGCTGTTTTGAGTTGGAACTAAAGGCCCTACGGTAGTGCCGGTTCTGCTCCATTAATGCTGTTACAATAGGCCGTGTCGAGCTTGAACTAAATGCACTACGGGAGTGTCGAAACTGCTCCATTAAAGCTGTAACAATGAGCTGTGTTAAGCTGGAACTAAAGGCACTACGGGAGTGCCGGTACTGCTCATTAATGCTGTAATAATTGACCGTATTAGGCTGGAACTAAAAGCACTACGGAAGTGCCGCTTCTACTCCATTAATGCTGTTACAATGGGCCGTGTTTAACTGGAACTAAATGCACTACGGGAGTGCCGGAATTGCTCCATTAATGCTGTAACAGTGAGCCGTGTTGAGCTGGAACTACAGGCACTACGGGAGTACCGGTACTGCTCCATTACCGCTGTAACAATGGGCCGTGTTGAGCTGGAACTAAAGGCACTACAGGGATGCCGGTACTACTCCATTAATGCTGTAACAATGGGCCGCGTTGAGCTGGAACTAAAGGCATTACGGGAGAGCCGATCCTGCTACGATAATGCTGTTACAACGGGCTGTGTTGAGCTGAAACTAAAGGTACTACGGGAATACCGGTACTGCTCCATTATTGTTGTAACATTGGGCCGTATTGAGCTGGAACTAAAGGCACTAAGGTTTTGCTGGAACTGCTTCATCATTGCTGTAACAATAAGCCGTTTTTAGTGGAACTAAAGGCCTTACGGGAGTGCCGGTACTGCTCCATTAATGCTGTAACAATGGTCCGTATTGAGCCAGAACAAAGGCACTATGGGAGTGCCGGTACCGCTCCATTAATGCTGTAACAATGTGCCGTTCTGAGCTGGCACTAAAGGCACTACGGGAGCTCCGGTACTGCTCTATTAATGCGGTAACAATTGGCCGTGTTAAGCTGGAACTAAAGACACTACGGGAGTGCCGGTACTGCTCTATTAATTCTGTAACAATGGGCTGTGTTGAGCTGGAACTAAAGACATCACGGGAGGGCCGGTACTGCTCCATTTCTGCTGTAACAATTGGCCGTATTGAGCTGGCACTAAAAGCACTACGGGAGTGCGGTACTGCTCCATTAATGCTGTAACAATGGGCCGTATTGAGCCAGAACAAAGGCACTACGGGAGTGCCGGTACCGCTCCATTACTGCTGTAACAATGTGCCGTTATGAGCTGTAACTAAAGGTACTACTGGAGTACCAGTACTGCTCCATTAATGTTGAAACACTGGGCCGTATTGAGCTGGAACTAAAGGCACTAAGGGAGTGCCGGTTCTACTTCATTAATGCTGTTACAATGAGCCGTGTTGAACTGAAACTAAATGCACTACGGGAGTGCCGGAACTGCTTCATTAATGCTGTAACAATGAGCCGTGTTGAGCTGGAACTAAAGGCATTACGGAAGTGCCGGTACTGTTTCATTGATGCTGTATCAATGGGCTGTATTGAGCTGGAACTAAAGACACTACAGGAGTGCTGGCACTGCTCCATTGATGCTGTAACAATAGGCCGTGATGAGCTGGAACTGAAGACCTCACGGGAGTGCCGTACTGCTCCATTAATGCAGTAACAATGGGCCGTGTTGAGCTGGAACTAAAGGCACTACGGGAGTTCCGGTACTGCTCCATTACCGCTGTAACAATTGGCCGTGTTGAGCTGAAACAAAAGCACTACGGGAGTGCCGGTACTTTTGCAATAATGCAGTAACAATGAGTCGTGCTGAGCTTGAACCAAAGGCACTACGGGAGTGCCGGTATTGCTCCATTAATGCTGTAACAATTGGCCGTGTTGAGCTGGGACTAAAAACACTACGGTACTGCTGGCACTGCTCCATTGATGCTGTAACAATAGGCCGTGATGAGCTGGAACTGAAAACCTCACGGAAGTGCCGTACTGCTCTATTAATGCAGTAACAATGGGCCGTGTTGAGCTGGAACTAAAGGCACTACGGAAGTGCCGGTACTGTTCCATTAATGCTGTAACAATGGGCCGTGTTGAGCTGGAACTAATGGCACTACGGGAGTGCCGGTACTGCTCCATTATTGCTGTAACAATTAGCCGAGTTGAGCTGGAACTAAAAGCACTACGGGAATGCCGGTAATGCTTCATTAATGTTGTAACAATGGGCGGTGTTGAGCTGAAACTAAAGGCACCACGGGATTGTCGGTACTGCTCCGTTAATACTGTAAGAATGGGCCATGTTGAGCTGGAACTAATGACACTACGGAAGTGCCGGTTCTGCTCCAATAATGCTGTTTCAATAGGCCGTGTTGAACTGGAAATATATGCACTACGCGAGTGCCGGAACTGCTCCATTAATGCTGTAACAAAGAGCCGTGTTGAGCTAGAACTAAAGGCACAACGGGAGGGCCGGTACTGCTCCATCAATGCAGTAACAATGGGCTGGGTTGAGCTGGAACTAAAGGCACTACGGGAGGGCCGATTCGGCTCCAATAATGCTGTTACAATGAGCTGTGTTGAGCTGAAACTACAGGCACTACGGGAGTGCCGGAACTGCTTCATTAATGCTGTACCAATGAGCCGTTTTGAGCTAGAACTAAAGGCACTACGGGAGTGCCGGTACTGCTCCATCGATGCTGTAACAATGGGCCGTATTGAGCCGGAATAAAAGCACTATTGGAGTGCCATTACCGCTCCATTAATTCTGCAGCAATGGGCCCTGTTAAGCTGGAACTAAAGGCACTACGAGAGTCCCGGTACTGCTCCATCAATTATGTAACAATGGGCCGTGTTGAGCTGGAACTTAAGGCACTACGGGAATGCCGGTACTTGTCCATTAATCCTGTAACAATGAGCCGTGTTGTGCTGGAACTAAAGACACTACGGGAGTGCCGGTACTGCTCCATTACTGCTGTAACAATTGGCCGTGTTGAGCTGGAACTAAAAGCACTACGGGATTGCCGGTGCTGCTTCATTAATGCTGTAACAACTGGCCGCGTCGAGCTGGAACTATAAGCACCACGGGAGTGCCGGCGCTGCTCCATTAATGCTGTAACATTAGCCGTGTTGAGCTGGAACAAAAGGCACTACGAATGTGCCGGTACTGCTTTATTTATGCTGTAACAATGGGCCGTGTTGAGCTAGAACTAAATGCCCTACGGGAGTGCCGAAACTGTTCCATTATTGCTGTAACAATAGGCCGTGTTGAGCTGGAACTAAAGGCACTACAGGGGTGCCGGTACTGCTCCATTAATGCTGTAACAATGGGCCGTATTGAGCTGGAACTAAAGGCACTATGGGAGTGCCGGTACTGCTCCATTAATGCTGTAACATTGGGCAGTATTGAGCTGGAACTAAAAGCACTACGGGAGTGCCGGTACTGCTCCATTAATGCTGTAACAATGGGCCGTGTTGAGCTGTAACTAAAGGCACTACGGGAGTGCCGGTACTGTTCCATTAATTATGTAACAATGGGCCGTGTTGAGCTGGAACTAATGGCACTACGGGAGTGCCGGTACTGCTACATTATTGCTGTAACAATTTGCCGTGTTGAGCTGGAACTAAAAGCACTATGGGAATGCCGGTACTGCTCCATTAATGCTGTAACAATGGGCGGTGTTGAGCTGAAACTAAAGGCACTACGGGATTGTCGGTACTGCTCCGTTAATACTGTAAGAATGGGCCATGTTGAGCTGGAACTAACGGCACTATGGGAGTGCCGGTACTGCTTCATTGCTGTTGTAACAATTGGCCGTGTTGAGCTGAAACTAAAAGCACTACGGCAGTGCCGGTACTGCTCCATTATTGCTGTAACAATGGGCCGTGTTGAGCTGGAAATAAAGGCACTACGGGAGTGCCGATTCTGCTCCATTAATGCTGTTACAATAAACTGTGTTGAGCTGAAACTAAAGGCCCTACGGGAGTGCCGGAACTGCTCCATTAATGCCATAATAATAGGCCGTGTTGAGCTGGAACTAGAGGCTTTACGGGAGTGCCGGTACTGCTCCATTAATGCTGTAACAATGAGTCGTGTTGGGCTGGAACTAAAGGCACTACGGGAGTGCCAGTTCTGCTCCATTGATACTGTTACAATGGGCCGTGTTGAGCTGGAACTAAATGCACTACGGGAGGGCCGAAACTGTTCCATTAATGCTGTAACAATGAGCCGTGTTGAGCTGAAACTAAAGGATCTACGGGAGTGCCGGTACTGCTCATTAATGCTGTAACAATGGGCCGTACTGAGCTGGAACTAAAGGCGTTACGGGAGTGCCGGAACTGCTCCATCAATGCGGTAATAATGAGCCGTGTGGAGCTGGAACTGAAGGCACAACGGGAGGGCCGTTACTGCTTCAATAATGCCGTAGCAATGGTCCGTATTGAGCCGGAAGAAAGGCACTATGAGAGTGCCGTTACTGCTTCATTGATGCTGTAACAATTGGCCGTTTTGAGCTGGAACTAAAGACCTTACGGGAGTGCTGGTACTGCTTCATTAATGCAGTAACAATGGGCCGTGTTGAGCTGGAACTAACGGCACTACGGGAGGGCCGATTCTGCTCCAATAATGCTGTTACAATAGGTTGTTTTTAGCTGAAACTATAGGCACTATGGGAGTGACCGAACTGCTTCATTGATGCATTAACAATGAGCCGTTTTGACCTGGAACTAAAAGCACTCCGGGAGTGCCGGTACTGCTCCATTAATGCTGTAACAATGGGCCTTATTGAGCCGGAATAAAGGCACTATGGGAGTGCCGGTACCGCTCCATTATTTCTGTAACAATTTGCCGTGATGAGCTGGAACTTAAGGCACTACGAGAGTACCGGTACTGCTCCATTAATGCTGTAACAATGGGCCGTGTAGAGCTGGAACTAAAGGCACTACGGGAGTGCCGGTACTGGTCCATGAATCCTGCAACAATGGGCCGGATTGAGCTGGAACTAAAGACATTACGGGAGTGCCGGTACTGCTCCATTACTGTTGTAACAACTGGTCGTGTTGAGCTGGAACTAAAACACCACGGGAATGCCGGTACTGCTCCACTTCTGCTGTAGCAATTGGCCGTGTTGAGCTGACACTAAAAGCACTACGGGAGTGCGGCACTGTTCCATTAATGATGTAACAATGGGTCGTGTTGAGCTGGAACCTAAGGCACCACGGGAGTGCCGGTACTGCTTCCATTAATGTTGTTACAATGAACCGTGTTGAGCTGGAACTAAACGCACTACGGGAGTGCCGGTACTGCTCCATGTATGCTGTAACAATGAGCCGTGTTGAGCTGGAACTAAAGGCACTACGGAAGTGCCGGTACTGTTTCATTGATGCTGTATCAATGGGCTGTACTGAGCTGGAACTAAAGGCACTACGGGAGTGTTGGCACTGCTCCATTGATGCTGTAACAATCAGCCGTTTTGAGTTGGAACTGAAGACCTCACGGGAGTGCCGTACTGCCCCAATAATGCAGTAACAATGGGCCGCGTTGAGCTGGAACTAAAGGCACTACGGGAGTTCCGATACTGCTCCATTACCGCTGTAACAATTAGCCGTGTTGAGCTGGAACTAAAAGCACTACAGGAGTGCCGGTACTGCTGCAATAATGCTGTAACAATGAGTCGTGTTGAGCTGGAACTGAAGGTACTACGAGAGTGCCGGTATTGCTCCATTGATGCTGTAACAATGGGCCGTATTGAGCTGGAACTAAAAGCACTACGGGAGTGACGGTACTGCTTCATTGAAGCTGTAACGATGGGCCGTTTTGAGCTGGAACTAAAGGCGCTACGGGAGTGCCGGTTCTGCTCCATTATTGCTGTAACAATAAGCCGTGTTGAACTGGAACTAAAGGCACTACGGGAGTGCCGGTACTGTTCCGTTAATGCTGTATTGATGGGCTAAATTGTGCTGGAACTAAAAGCACTATGGGAGTGCCGGTACTGCTCCATTAATGCTGTAACATTGGGCCGTGTTGAGCTGGAACGAAAGACACTACGGGAGTGCCGGTACAGCTCCATTAATGCTGTAATAATGGGCCGTGTTGAGCTGGAATTAAAGGCACTACGGGAGTGCCGGTACTGCTTCATTACTGCTGTAACAATTGGCCGTGTTGAGCTGGAACTAAAAGCACTACGGGAGTGCCGGTACTGCTCCATTATTACTGTAACAATAGGCCGTGTTGAGCTGGAACTAAAGGCACTACGGGAGTGCCGATTCTGCTCCATTATTGCTGCTACAATGGGCTGTGTTGAGCTGAAACTAAAGGCACTACGGGAGTGCCGGAACTGCTCCATTAATGCTATAACAATGGGCCGTACTGAGCTGAAACTAAAGGCACTACGGGAGTGCCGGAACTGCTCCATTAATGCTATAACAATGGGCCGTACTGAGCTGGAACTAATGGCACTACGGTAGTTCCGGTTCTGCTCCATTAATGCAGTAACAATGGGCCGTATTGAGCTGGAACTAAAAGCACTACGGGAGTGCCGGTACTGCTCCATCGAGACTGTAACGATGGGCCGTTTTGAGCTGGAACTAAAGGCACTACGGGAGTGCCGGTACTGTTCCATTAATGCTGTAACAATGGGCTTTGTTGAGCTGGAACTAATGGCACTACGGGAGTGCCGGTACTGCTCCATTATTGATGTTACAAATAGCCGTGTTGAGCTGGAACTAAAAGCACTACGGGAATGCCGGTACTGCTCCATTAATGCTGTAACAATGGGCCGTTCTGAGCTGAAACTAAAGGCACTACGGGGGTACCGGCACTGCCCCATTGATGCTGCAACAATGGGCCGTGTTGAGCTAGAACTAAAGGCGCTACGGGAGTGCCGGTTCTGCTCCATTATTGCTGTAACAATAAGCCGTGTTGAACTGGAACTAAAGGCACTTTGGGAGTGCCGGTACTGTTCCATTAATGCTGTAACAATAGGCCAAATTGAGCTGGAACCAAAAGCACTATGGGAGTGCCGGTACTGCTCCATTAATGCTGTAACATTGGGCCGTGTTGAGCTGGAACGAAAGACACTACGGGCGTGCCGGTACAGCTCCATTAATGCTGTAACAATGAGCCGTGTTGAGCTGGAATTAAAGGCACTACGGGAATTCTGGTACTGCTCCGTTAATACTGTAAGAATGGGCCATGTTGAGCTGGAACTAACGGCACTATGGGAGTGCCGGTACTGCTTCATTACTGCTGTAACAATTGGGCGTGTTGAGCTGGAACTAAAAGCACTCCGGGAGTGCCGGTACTGCTCCATTGAGGCTGTAACGATGGGCCGTTTTGAGCTGGAACTAAAGGCACTACGGGAGTGCCGGTACTGTTCCGTTAATGCTGTAACAATGAACTCTGTTGAGCTGGAACTAATGGCACTACGGGAGTGCCGGTACTGATCCATTATTGCTGTAACAAATAGCCGTGTTGAGCTGGAACTAAAAGCACTACGGGAATGCCGGTACTGCTCTATTAATGCTGTAACAATGGGCCGTTCTAAGCTGAAACTAAAGGCACTACGGGGGTACCGGTACTGCCCCATTGATGCTGCAACAATGGGCCGTGTTGAGCTAGAACTAAAGGTGCTAAGGGAGTGCCGGTTCTGCTCCATTATTGCTGTAACAATAAGCCGTGTTGAACTGGAACTAAAGGCACTACGGGAGTGCCGGTTCTGTTCCATTAATGCTGTAACAATGGGCCAAATTGAGCTGGAACTAAAAGCACTATGGGAGTGCCGGTACTGCTCCATTAATGCTGTAACATTGGGGCGTGTTGAGCTGGAACGAAGACACTACGGGAGTGCCGGTACAGCTCCATTAATGCTGTAATAATGGGCCGTGTTGAGCTGGAATTAAAGGCACTACGACAATGCCGGTACTGCTCCGTTAATACTGTAAGAATGGGCCATGTTGAGCTGGAACTAACGGCACTATGGGAGTGCCGGTACTGCTTCATTACTGCTGTAACAATTGGCCGTGTTGAGCTGGAACTAAAAGCACTACGGGAGTGCCGGTACTGCTCCATTATTGCTGTAACAATGGGCCGTGTTGAGCTGGAACTAAAGGCACTACGGGAGTGCCGATTCTGCTCCATTATTGCTGTTACAATGGGCTGTGTTGAGCTGAAACTAAAGGCACTACGGGAGTGCCGGAACTGCTCCATTAATGCTATAACAATGGGCCGTACTGAGCTGGAACTAAAGGCGCTACGGGAGTGCCGGTTCTGCTCCATTAATGCTGTTTCAATAGGCCGTGTTGAACTGGAAATATATGCACTGCGGGAGTGCCGGAACTGCTTTATTAATGCTGCAACAATGAGCCGTGTTGAGCTAGAACTAAAGGCACTACGGGAGGGCTGATTTGGCTCCAATAATGTTGTTACAATGAGCTGTGTTGAGCTGAAACTACAGGCACTACGGGAGTGTTGGAACTGCTTCATTAATGCTGTAACAATGAGCCGTTTTGAGCTGAAATTAAAGGCACTACGGGAGTGCCGGTACTGCTCCATCGATGCTGTAACAATGGGCCGTATTGAGCCGGAATGAAAGCACTCTTGGAGTGCCGGTACCGCTCCATTAATTCTGTAGCAATGGGATGTGTTGAGCAGGAATTAAGGGCACTACGAGAGTCCCGGTACTGCTCCATTTATGCTGTAACAATGGGCCGTGTTGAGCTGGAACTAAAGGCACTCTGGGAGTGCCGTTACTCGTCCATTAATCCTGTAACGATGGGCCGTGTTGAGCTAGAACTAAAGACACTACGGGAGTGCCGGTACTGCTCCATTACTGCTATAACAATTGGCCGTGTTGAGCTCGAACTAAAAGCACTACGGATGTGCCGGTACTGCTCCCTTAAGCTGTAACAACCGGCCGCGTTGAGCTGGAACTATAAGCACCACGGGAGTGCAGGCGCTGCTCCATTAATGCTGTAACATTGGTCGTGTTGAGCTGGAACAAAAGGCACTACGGGAGTGCCGGTACTGCTTTATATATGCTCTAACAATAGGCCGTTTTGAGCTGGAACTAAATGCACTCCGGTAGTGCCGGTTCTGCTCCATTAATGCTGTAACAATGGGCCGTATTGAGCTGGAACTAAAAGCACTACGGGAGTGCCGGTACTGATCCATTGAGGCTGTAACGATGAGCCGTTTTGAGCTGGAACTAAAGGCACTATGGGAGTGCCGGTACTGTTCCATTAATGCTGTAACAATGAGCTCTGTTGAGCTGGAACTAATGGCACTACGGGAGTGCCGGTACTGCTCCATTATTGCTGTCACAAATAGCCGTGTTGAGCTGGAACTAAAAGCACTACGGGAATGCCGGTACTGCTCCATTAATGCTGTAACAATGGTCGTTTTGAGCTAAAACTAAAGGCACTACGGGGGTACCGGCACTGCCCCATTGATGCTGCAACAATGGGCCGTGTTGAGCTAGAACTAAAGGCGCTACGGGAGTGCCGGTTCTGCTCCATTATTGCTGTAACAATAAGCCGTGTTGAACTGGAACTAAAGGCACTACGGGAGTGCCGGTACTGCTCCATTAATGCTGTAACAATGGGCCGTATTGAGCTGGAACTGAAAGCACTACGGGAGTGCCGGTACTGCTCCATTAATGATGTAACTATGAGCTGTATTGAGCAGGAACTAAAGGCACTACGGGAGTGCCGGTTCTGCTCCATTAATGCTGTTACAATGGGCCGTGTTGAGCTGGAACTAAAGGCACTACAGGAGTGCAGATCAATGTTCAATGCGCAGACAAGACTAAGGGGGATCAGCAAAATTTGCCTGACGATCATAAACTGTTTGTAAACTCTTTTTGCAGGTCGTGAATACTTTCCGCGCATTACGAACGATTGTTGTATTATATGCATCTTTGGGTTTGGTAGGTCAGTTAATAAGTTTACTTCCTAGACAATTCACGATGATAAAATCATTGCCGTAAAAATAAAATGGGTACTAGTTATACAGTATCAGACGTTTCTCCCTGTTCATTATGAAACAAGTTCCCTTACAATACTCAAATCAAGCCCAGAAGTAAAAAATTAACTGTAATTATTGGTAATTTTCAGATGATGTATCTAGACATTATAGCTCGAGCAGAACTGGTATTTAAAGATTTTCTTGCTTCTTCGTATCCACCTATCTTAGGATCACGCTTAATCCAACCTATATTGAGCCATAAACTCGGATGTCCCTTTCGTAAACAGGGATCCCAGAGTTTTGATCCCAAATTGCTAGTCAAGATCCAAGGGTGACATATTCGCTCCATAGTGTTACACGACTTAAAAGGCCTAACCCTTTATTTAGACGGTCATAAATTTGTCGGCATTATGGAAACCACATAGAAAAATAGGGCGTTTCCCTACCACCCGTGCACGAGGTTCTGCCTTCTAACGAAGCAGTGGAAGTTCCCGAACACCTAACCCACAGAACCGCGAAGTGTAGGCAAGTTACCAATACCACTCCCTGAAAAAACATGTATTGATCCGACAGTGAAGCCTTTCCTTGAGTCTGAACCGCTCTCGGGCCAGCTTGGCTCTGGACAAGGTAGAAGGTTGAATACCTTTGCCTACATTAGTGAGCTGAGGCCGGCTAAATGCCGGCCTGATGACGAAAGGTTGCCTGGAAACAGATCCCACCAACGACGGTCTGAAGATAGCGATCTCTAAAAGTGTCGGACGAAGCGCTCCTAAAAGAGAGATTTGGCCAATCGTGTGTATGACGCCATGGGCCGATGGTGCGTTTATGCTGATATATATGCTGGTATGAGCCGATGGAACTTATATGCTGCCATGGGTCGATGGTGTATGTATGGTACTATGGGTCGATTATTAATATTTATCAAATGAGAAAGACGACATGGAAGATGACCCATGCTCAAAAGAGTCAACAGATGAACCATCAAAATGTTTGTACCATCAAACCAGCACGGAAAAAAGAGCATAACAGAGAAGAAGAAGCGAGTACAGTGGGGAGGCACCAATTCAGGAAGTAGAAATGCGATCGACTAGAGACAAGATAAAATCCGCACCCTTAAATGCAGAGTCGTGGAGTGATTTAGACGAAACTACAGTGGACGCGATAGAAGTTCTACCAAACTTCATCTCATCATCCAGAATCTTAAACAACATACCTGCTGTGTGACAGGACTGGGCAAGATTGTCTAAAAGAGTATCTTCGAGATGAAGGTTTGGACATTCAAGAAGCGTATCTGTCAATTGTAAGATAAGATGCCTTGCAATAGCAAGGGATGTATCATAAAAATAAGATGACCTAATGATATTTGAAGATACTTTCCCAAGATAAAATTGTTCATAACCATTCACATGAAATTGAAAGCGTTGGCCAGAACGGCTATCTCATGTTCACGCTCACGCAGTAGCCTTTAGGTTAATCGGATATAAGGATGTAAATGAGGATAGACAAATTACAGAAATATCATAATACCCAAATGATATGAATCAAGTATTCGTCAGCGGGAGTTATTGTGTAGACAGCATTTGAAATCAGAGAATAGGTTAGATGGGAGGTCATTTTAAGGCAACCAATGTGACATAAATTGGGACGTTGCCGAGTTCGTCTCTTCGCCCGTCGTCTCGGTGAATATACTCACGTATCGGAATACCCTGTAACTCTTATTTCATGCACATTTTATTTTGTGTTGAACCTGGTATGAATGTTTGTTATTAAAATGGATTCATTTATTGAATGTTTTTGCCAAAGGCCTGAACACGCCGATGTTTAAATAACACCCAGGTCCTTGAGTAAATAACGGATAAAACTGGATAATGTCGAAGCTCACATTAGCTCGAGGGATGTCTTTGCAAAGACCATACTGTTGGCAAGACTCGAAACTCCACGAGGTGTCAGCTCATCTTTGAAACACCGTTTGCCATCGTGTGATGATTATTTGCCCGTGTAGTGTTACACGAGGACAATATTTCGCCTATTCAGAATGGAATAGGTGATATAT
>SDVV010015380.1:0-14542 GCA_016164225.1 Gammarus roeselii | reverse complement strand
CCTGTCAACGTGCAGCCAGCCAGCTGTTCGCCACTGGATAGGCCTGTCAACGTGCAGTCAGTTGTTCGCCACTGGATAGGCCTGTCAACGTGCAGCCAGCCAGCTGTTCGCCACTGGATAGGCCTGTCAACGTGCAGTCAGTTGTTCGCCACTGGATAAGCCTGTCAACGTGCAGCCAGCCAGTTGTTCGCCACTGGATAGGCCTGTCAACGTGCAGCCAGTTGTTCGCCACGGGAGCATCACCCGGAATACTTTACGGAGTACTCAAGGTTCACAAGATTGGTTAGTTACAACCAAGGAAAATTTCTCGTTCCCATCGTATCCGACGCGAAGTAAAAACAATACGCAGTCTCTGAACAACGAAACTAAAATAGCTTTTCAGAGATCCATTATTTGATAACAGATTTTTTGCATATTGAGACACCGCCAGTGTAATACCTGCCAGATTAAATAAATTAAATGAAAGAAAAAGAATGAATATATATTTTACTACATTAATCGTATTCCTAGGGACGAAAAGAAGAATAGAAAATCATGTACTATAACTCATATAATTACTGACGCTTTTGTCTGGATTTGAACTTCTTCTTCAAACATGTGATGCAAGTTAGAACACGTTAGGAACGCATCTCTATGATTGCAGCATTGCTCGAATCTGTGTCTGGCAACTGTCAGGATTTCAATGTTGAATCTCCGGAAATTAATTCATTGCTTCATGAATCAATCACAGATGCTTGCTACCGGAAATGAAGTATCTGTAGTGTACCAACAGTACCAACTGACCGTAGATTAGACTTTATATGTGACCCAAAAATTCCATATGAATTGATTCCGTTCGTTGTATCACAATTATTTTGAGTCGGGGCTGCTCGAACGCAGCGCGTTCGAAGAAAGTATGTTCCTAAGTATGTTGGCTGAGTTGTTCAGATCTGTCTCCATATGCTATAATGTATATTAGATTGCAGCGCCTACGATTGAGCTGACAAATCTGGTGATTGTTGAGCGAGTAATTTGAACTGTTCACTGATATTCAATTCTTAGTCGTTAACTTCAATTCAAAATGAGAATGATTTTGTATATATGGATGCTAGAATGGTCAGGCCATCGGCCAACACCTAGACAAGGTGATGCAGCTGTGTTTGTATACGTAGCAAGGGGCAACGATGGATATTGTTTCGTTTCGCTGGTAAACCACTGTCGCTCACCATTACAATGCTAGAGGGAATGATCTCCTAAGTGACTCTCATAAACTTGACTTTTCCATAGACATTGATCTAAAAAGTCGCAGTAAACAAAGTCATCTTATCTCGTTCGTGATGTTGGGCAAATTTGTGATTTTGAACGAGCTATGTTTATCTAGAGAAAATATTGCTGAAAATTACTTAAAATGTAATTAACAATTGTGGGTTACTGCGTTATTATTGTTGCTGAATAAATGCGGCTTTTGTATTACACATCCACATGATATCCGCATCCTCCATGTGCGGATGCGGATGAGAGTATGATGACCAATTGAAGCTGCGGATTTCGAGCCCAGCCAAATTTGAAAACAGTATCTTGCGAAACACTGCGTGTAACACTGTGTGTAACACTGTATGTAGCACTGTCTGTAACACTGTGTTTATCACTGTCTGTAACACTATCTGTATCACTGTGTGTAATACTGTGTTTAGCACTGTGTGGAACACCATGTGTATCACTGTGTAACACTGTGGGAAGCACTGCGTGTAACACTGTGAAACACTGTGTGTATCACTGTGTGTAACACTGTGTGTAACACTGTGTGTAACACTGTGTGTAACACTGTGTGTAACACTGTGTGTAACATTGTGTCTAACACTGTGTGTAACACTTTGTGTAACACTGTGTGTAACACTGTGTGTAACACTGTGTGTAGCACTAGACTGGGTGTAACACTGTGTGTAACACTGTGTGTAACACTGTGTGTAACACTGTGTGTAGCACTGTGTGTAACACTGTGTGTAGCACTGTGTGTAACACTGTGTGTAGCACTGTGTGTAACACTATGTGTATCACTGTGTGTAATACTGTGTTTAGCACTGTGTGGAACACCATGTGTATCACTGTGTAACACTGTGGGAAGCACTGCGTGTAACACTGTGAAACACTGTGTGTATCACTGTGTGTAACACTGTGTGTAGCACTGTGTGTAACACTGTGTGTAGCACTGCGTGTAACACTGTGTGTAGCACTGTGTGTAATACTGTGTGTAGTACTGTGTGTAACACTGTGTGTAACACTGTGTGTAACACTGGGTGTAACACTGTGTGTAGCACTGTGTGTAACACTGTGTGTAGCACTGGGTGTAACACTGTGTAACACTGTGTGTAGCACTGTGTGTAACACTGTGTGTAGGCTGTGGTTAACAGCCATGAGCGAACAAGCGTTAGGTGGAATGGAATGCGTACAAGACTTTTGTTGATATGCAGCCAATTGACTTAGCGCTGCATCGCCGTCAGGGATCGAGGAGTGTTATTTAAAATAATATAACCAGTTTACTGAGTATCGTTTGACCATGCATCGATCACGCATTCAATTTGATTATTTAAAAGTGGTGTATTTTTATATGTATATTTTTTATTGGTTGATGATCCCTCTTTTGTAATATCTTCATTCGACTTCTGAAAGACCATATGCACTGTGGTTGATATACTGTGACGACATAGTTGGGCTATGTTAATTTTTAAACTTCCATAGTCACGATTCTTCAGGAAACATTTCTATACCATGCACATTTGATACGTATAAGGGTGACTGCCATGAATATTTTCAAAAGTTAACCTTCACCTCTGAATGTTTATATGTTCAACATGATATCACGCCTATCCGCAAACAAAATTTCAGCAAATGGTTTTCAAGATCTAGCCTCTTGAAGTTTCACACTAGTGTCATTTCACTTGCATTTTTATCTTAGAATCTCGGAGGAAAATTCGAAAGCCAAAATCTATCCTGTTGGCTTATCAAGGTCTTGTATTTATTCACATCTATGTTCAAACATGAGGAATTTTGTAGTGTTATGAAAATGTCGCTGAATGTGCCTGGCTGTAGTAAGAATGATGTAAAGAGGAGTGAGATGTTTGTAAGGAGGAAGTTTAATTTGTTGGCGCTGAGTGAGACGGAATTAAAAGGTAAGGGAGAATGTGAGTTTGGCGTGGTAAGTGGAAGAAAGTCTGGTGTGGAGGTAGGTTTGGCACGAGAAGATGTGGTTTTGATATTGAGTGATCGGTTGGCTAGTTGCGTTACCGAGTGGAAGGAGGTGTCCTCAAGATTGACGTGGGTGAAAATTAAGTTAGGGGATTTATAAGTGCATATGGTCCAGGTAGAGAGAGGAGTGAGGAGGAGAGAGAGCAATTCTGGACTGATCTGCGTGAGTGCATTGAGAGTTTTGGAGGTCATTTCAATGTAGTTTTACTGGGTGACCTTAATGCGAGAGTTGGAGATGCAGTGGTGGAAAATGTGATAGGAAGGTATGGCGTTCCCGGTAGAAATGACAGTGGAGAAAACCTGATAGGTCTGTGTTTAGAGAAGGAGTTGGTGGTCGGGAACAGTTTGTTCAAGAAGCGAGATATCCACGAGTGCTCATGGGTAGGGATGGCCTGTGGTGCAGTGGCGGAGAAAGCGCTGATGGATTTTGTGCTGATATTTAGGAGAGTGGTGGGGAGGCTGCTGGATGAGCGGGTGTTGAGAGGGGAGGGTGGAGGAGTGTCTGACCATCTGCTGGTGGAAGGTCAGACACTCTCCTGCGTGTTCATTGGCCGAAATCCCGAGGGGGCGTGATTCATCGTTCAAAAGGCTCAAGGATTTCGGGATTTTGAACATCGTGTGCGGGGTATAACAAACGTTCTCTTGATACCCTTTACAGTCCCATGACCATTGGTTCTCGATAGTGTTTACTTCAAATTTTTGTAGATAATCTTCGCCATTTTACCAGTGTCGCCACCATTGCGATCCTGTCTGATCTCTCTAGCTTCTGATCTCAATCCAGCGCGATGAAGTGGGCCCAAGTTTTAATTCTGTTGGGGGTCGGGGTGGCTACGACCACCGCGGGGGCATGTCCCTCTTACCCCCTCATCAGAGACTTCGACTTCAGCAAGGTAAGCATATAAAAACTTCTCCTACTGTTTCCTTAATTTATATATTCTTCAAGTTGGAAAACTCCATGGAAAATAATATCAGAAGATCCGTCTCTCGGAGCCAATGCCTAATTATAAATTGCTCAATGATGAACAGTGTTTAGAATATCGAGATCAGTCGTATTGAAGTTTGGCCTCATAAGGAAATTTTAGTTTTGCATATTGACGAAGGTTGTTTCGCCGTTGGTCGAACATCCCGTCTCAAAAGTGGAAAGTTTTCAATGGAATGTGTTTAAGCTGGAGAGCTATTACCACCGAATATTTTACCCTGGAAAAATGCAGGGTGGATGTTGATTCGACGGGAAAGGCTTCTGATCGGATTCTAGCACGCTAAGCCGCACTTTCAGATAATTTTGTACAGCGCCGAAATTGTTAAGCACGGATATTTTCGGTCAGAAAGTGTTTGCACAGAACGTTTTCTCCAGAAAAACTATACGACGGAACGAATTTTAGTCGTGAACCATCCCCAAGTCAATTTGTACCGAAATGTGTAGTATTGAAGAGTTTTACCCCAAAATGGTTTTGAACGGAAAGTGTTTAGGACGGCAAAATTTGCACTGGAATTTATTTTCGAAAGAACCGGCCACCGCCCGGTCCCTTTGAGAACGGCTGATATACTGAATTCACCGAGGTAGGCGGTTCTCCGACAGAAAATTGCTTTGCTGATACTTGGATTCTAACAAGCATAACACTTTCCGTCTTAGACGTTTCCACCGAAAACACTTTCGGAGCAAAATAAATTCTATCACAAATAGATTCTACCCCCCCCCCCAAAAAAAAAAATATATATATATATATAATAGGCGATTTCATCGTGAGCACTTCCAGCGAAAAAAAAATCCGTCGTAAAAAAATCGGTTCTGAATTATTCGATACTATCAATTTTCGATGTTAAACACTTTCTCGCTAATTTGCTTTCTAAGCAAAAAACTTCCCCTGACACTGGATAACATGCTTAATTGACGTTGAAGGCTACATGTTTTCGATTGAATGTCTTCCTTAGTAATGACTATCGAGCGATAACCATTTCCTATGAAATTGAGTTAGTGAAATATTTCCTGTCATGAGCACTTACTCCGCCCGCTGACTTATTGATGTGAGTTATGAAAATTAAACTCTAAAACTTTCGTCATTGGACTGTAAACAGCGTTGTTGAAAATACTATATCTAAAAATCGGACCCAGTGTCTGGATGCATCCATGAAACTGAAACAATGCGCGGAAATAGTTTTTTTTTTACAATTTTCCTGTCGTTTTTTTTTCATGCAGATTCCGTGCTGTGCCCAACTAGGACTAGAAATTATGATTATTTTTGGTCCTGAACGTCGATGATAATGGGTCGAAATCAAGCCGATAGTCCATAGATGCCGAATGGTCAACACATGCCACCTTGTTCCGTGCTGCCAGATGGTGCTCGAAGTGATGCGCTGTGACGTCAGAAAGATTTCAGTATACATACACACCAGCAAAAATAATCTCGCAGCAACTGAAGTAGTCCTTGGATGACGATAGAAAACAAAAATATTTTCACCAAAGATGCAAGTGTGACCTAGATTATTATTGTAAATATGTTTGCGGTGGTGTTAACACTTGTGCCGTCACTGTTCTCTGCATACGGTCCTGTATCTTGTCGACGCTTCTGTGGAATATGACCGAGTCATTCACGGAGTAGATATTATACCTGAGTAGACCGTATATGCTCCGATATTTCATTTCGCATTATTAGCATACAACCTAGTAAAATATTTTCCGCTTGTTCAGCGTAATATCCTTCCTCCTGGAAGTCCTAATAATTTTTACCTATTCTTGAGAAAGTAAAGCCTCAATTTGTATGACAGGGTATAGGTAAAGAAAAATAGGCCACAAGCGATTACAATTTTGTGAAGAAATTCTATGAAGTGATTAATTTAGTTAAGGAAATTAAGTCGGAGTTTCTATGCTTAACGCCAGCGACATAAAACTGTTCTTTGCTTCTTACCAACGACATAACACTGTCCTGTGTTTCTCACCAGCGACATAAAACTGTGTTATGCTCCTCACCAGCGACAGAAAACTGTGCTATGCTCCTTACTAGCGACAGGACACTGTTCTATGCTCCTCACCAGCGACACGAAACTGTGCTATGGTCTTCACTAGCGACAGGAAAATGTTCTATGCTTCTCACGAGCAACAGGAAACTGTTCTATGCTTCTCACCAGTGAAAGGAAACTGTTATATGCTCCTCACCAGCGACAGAAAACTGTTCTATGCTCCTCATCGGCGAGAGAAAACTGTTCAATGCTCCTCACTAGCGACATGAAACTATTCTATGTTCCTCACCAGCGACATAAAACTGTGCTATGCTCCTCACCAGCGACAGGCAACTGTTCTATGCTTCTCACCAGCGACATAGCACTGTCCTGTGTTTCTCACAAGCGACATGAAACTGTCCTTTGCTCTTCACCAGTGACAGGAAACTGTTCTACATTCTCACCAGCGACAGTAAGCTGTTTAATGCTCCTCACCAGCGACATAAACTGTGCTATGGCCCTCACCAGCGACAGGAAACTGTTCTATGCTCCTCACCAGCGACAGGAAAATGTTCTATGCTCCTCACCAGCGGCATGAAACTGTTATATGCTCCTCACCAGCGACAGGAAACTGTTCTATGCTCCTCACCAGCGACATGAAACTGTTCTATGCTCCTCACCAGCGACAGGAAAATGTTCTATGCTCCTCACCAGCGACAGGAAACTGTGCTATGCTCCTCACCAGCGACAGGAAACTGCTCAATACTCCTCACCAGCGACATGAAACTGTTCTATGCTCCTCAGCAGCGACAGAAAACTGTTCTATGCTCCTCATCAGCGACAGGAAACTGTTATATGCTCCTCACCAGCGGCAGGAAAATGTGCTATGCTTCTTACCAGCGACAGGAAACTGTTCTACGCTCTTCACCAGCGACATGAAACTGCTCTATGCTCCTCACCAGCGACAGAAAACTGTGCCATGCTCCTCACCAGCGACAGGAAACTGCTCAATGCTTCTCACCGGCGACATGAAACTGTTCTATGCTCCTCAATACCGACAGGGAACTGTTCTATGCTCTTAACCAGCGACAGGAAACTGTTATATGCTCCTCACCAGCAACAGGAAACTGTTTTACTCTCCTCACCAGCGACAGGAAAATGTTCTATGCTCCTCACCAGCGACAGGAAACTGTTATATGCTCCTCACCAGCGGCAGGAAAATGTGCTATGCTTCTCACCAGCGACAGGAAACTGTTCTACGCTCTTCACCAGCGACATGAAACTGCTCTATGCTCCTCACCAGCGACAGGAAAATGTTCTATGCTCCTCACCAGCGACATGAAACTATTCTATGCTCCTCAGCAGCGACTGGAAACTGTTCTATGCTCCTCACCAGCGACAGGAAACTGTTATATGCTCCTCACCAGCGGCAGGAAAATGTGCTATGCTTCTCACCAGCGACAGGAAACTGTTCTACGCTCTTCACCAGCGACATGAAACTGCTCTATGCTCCTCACCAGCGACAGGAAAATGTTCTATGCTCCTCACCAGCGACATGAAACTATTCTATGCTCCTCAGCAGCGACTGGAAACTGTTCTATGCTCCTCACCAGCGACAGGAAACTGTTATATGCTCCTCACCAGCGGCAGGAAAATGTGCTATGCTTCTCACCAGCGACAGGAAACTGTTCTATGCTCTTCACCAGCGACATGAAACTGCTCTATGCTCCTCACCAGCGACAGGAAAATTTTCTATGCTTCTCACCAGTGACATGAAACTATTCTATGCTCTTCACCGGCGACAGGAAAATGTTCTATGCTCCTCACCAGCGACAGGAAACTATTATATGCCCTTCACCAGCGACATAAAACTGTTCTATGCTCCTCACCAGTGACAGGAAACTGTTCTATGCTCCTCACAAGCGACATAAAACTGTGCTATGCTCCTCACCAGCGACATGAAACTGTGCTATGCTCCTCACCAGCGACATAAAACTGTTCTATGCTCCTCACCAGCGACAGGAAACTGTTCTATGCTCCTCACCAGCGACAGGAAACTGTTATATGCTTCTCACCAGTGGCAGGAAAATGTTCTATGCTCCTCACCAGCGACATAAAACTGTGCTATGCTCCTCACCAGCGACAGGAAACTGTTATATGCTTCTCACCAGCGGCAGGAAAATGTTCTATGCTCCTCACCAGCGACATAAAACTGTGCTATGCTCCTCACCAGCGACATAAAACTGTGCTATGCTCCTCACCAGCGACATAAAACTGTTCTATGCTCTTCACCAGCGACTTGAAACTGTTCTATGCTCCTCAATAGCGACAGGAAACTGTTCTATGCTCCTCACCAGCGACAGGAAACTGTTCAATGCTCCTCACCAGCGACATGAAACTCTTCTATGCTCCTCACCAGCGACAGGAAACTGTTTTATGCTCCTCACCAGCGACAGGAAACTGTTCTTTGCTCTTCACTAATTAACACTTCAGGATATTATAAAAAATGCTATCCGCAAAAGCTTTTAACATATAGGCCTCAGAATCTATCAGCAGTTCAGGTGCCCCGAGTATACAATTACTGTTGATGAAACCTAATTTCTTGCGGATTAATGTTAATGGCATACCCTAGTTGTGTTTTGTGGCTTCGAAATATAGGCTGTACCTCTGCTGCCCCAGCAGTGGAAGACAAAAAAACAACACTTTTAAATTCTCAATTCTATGTGGATCAAAGTAAGGACGTTTCTCTTAGAAATTTTTTCATCGGTGACTCGCTTAAAGTGGTAGTAACACTGATTGACAGCAATAATAACGATGGAACGTATTTGAAGGTTATCGATCTGCATACTTCTTCAGGCCACTGACCAGTCCCCTCATCCAGCTGCTCCATTTCATCATGTATGAGTGTTGTTTGTTCGCGGTGGCATAAAAGGCGGGTATGCGATTACTTCATTTGGTTCTTCAAGAGTAAATATGTGCATTTGAGATGGCGCAAGAAACTTGAAAAAGTCGTCCACTGGCCAAGCGCCCGGCTTTGTAAGCAAATGGCCGTGCGTGTGCCCAAATAAAAAAAAAGTCTGAAAATGACTACACTTTGATATATCCCAGTAGAAACTCAAGAATTTTAGAAGCAATTCCATACTAAACAGCAAAGAGTCATTGCACGTGTAACTGATGTCCAATGATTCAAAACGAGATGACCGTCAACAATTTTTTTATTTAAAAAAAAAATTTCTTCGTGTGTTGAACTAATTATATGCACACACTTTTTTTTAATGGGGCTTGAAGGTCCCGAAAAGATGCCTCCACAATTTATTTCCTTCGACCCCCACAGACCGGTCATGGCAGAGTAAGCGTTAAACAAACTAGTTAGCGTTTAACGTCATCATGAACGAACCTGTGGGGACTTGCAATTTTTTTTTTGTCTGCTCCTTCTGAAATCAAAATCATCTGTTGTTCCTGAAATGTTATGGCATCTGTGCCAGACTCACGACCGAGAGGTTGTGCGTTCTCTCCCACTGGGCGTCTCGAGTTTTCACTGTGTCAGCATTAGGCTACTGACTTCATGACAGCGACTCACCGCTTGCGAGGGGGAAGGTGACATACTCCAAATATCTTCCGTAAAATGGCGCCTCAGTCTGGAGCGTATCGGCTAAAACCTCCATATGTGTATGTCAGACATATCAGTGACTGTCTGGCTTTCCTGTTCGCGTGCAATAAATGTACGCCAGTTGAACCTACAAACTGGAAAATACTTCAAAACCGTCCATATATTCAAACTAACAAAAGGAGAAGAAAAAACAAGATCTCAATGTCAACCTAATATTTATCAGCTTCATCAGGACTCGAACCCGAGACCGTCAGAACGCGAGGCAAGGTGCCATACCCCCTAAACTATTGATTCATCGTGCGTATTGTATTCGCCCTATATGCAAATCATATTTAAACAAATCCAGGAGGTAACTCCTCAACTGTTATGCATTGAGACGTATGCATTGAGACGTATGCCTTGAGACGTATGCATTAAGACGTATGCATTGAGACGTATACATTGAGACGCATGCACTGAGACGTATGCATTGAGACGTATGCATTGAGACGTATGCATTGAGACGTATGCATTGAGACGCACGCATTGAAACGTATGTATTGAGACGTATGCATTGAGACGTATGCATTGAGACGTATGCATTGAGACGAATGCAATGAGACGTATGCATTGAGACGTATGTATTGGGACGTATGTATTGGGACGTATGCATTGAGACGCATGCATTGAGACGTATGCATTGGGACGTATGCATTGAGACGTATGCACGGGACGTATGCATTGGGACGTATGCATTGAAACGTGTGCACTGAGACGTATGCATTGGGACGCATGCATTGGGACGTATGCATTGAGACGTATGCATTGGGACGTATGCATTGAGACGTATGCATTAAGACATATGCATTGAGACGTATGTATTGGGACGTATGCATTGGGACTTATGCATTGGGACGTATGCATTGAGACGTATGCATTAGGACATATGCATTGGGACGTATGCATTGGGACGTATGTATTGGGACGTATGCATTGAGACGCATGCATTGGGACGTATGCATTGGGACGTATGCATTGGGACGTATACATTGATACGCTTGCATTAAGAAGTATGCATTGAGACGTATGCCTTGAGACGTATGCATGGAGACGTATGCATTGAGGCGTATGCATTGGGACGTATGCATTGAGACGCATGCATTAGGACGTATGTATTGGGACGTATGCATTGAGACGTGTGCATTGGGACGTATGCATTAAGACGTATGCATTGAGACGTATGCATTGGGATGAATGCATTGAGACGTTTGCATTGGGACCTATGCATTAAGACGTATGCATTGAGACGCGTATGCATTGGGACGTATGCATTGGGTCGTATGACAGGTCATTAAGGAACATAACCAGTCGATGTTATGACTAAACCTCAGAACTCATCTTATTATTATATGGTACATGGCCAGCCCAAATGAAACCCCTAATGCTTTTTACGGTAATGGTTAAAGGCTAATGGGTTTCTCTTTGCCTGAACGGTACCGTTATCTGAAGCTTTCATATCATTAAAGATGTAATGAGTGCATGCAGTACGCTGCTTACGAACTAATAATGATGCACTGCAATTGAGGCATAGTGCATCTCAGTGCATACATTTGTCGACCAAACTTTCTATAACAAAAAACGTCTTTCCTGTTTGGGTTTATATGTGTGAAGTTTGCCACAGCGCAAAAAAGGCAAATATATTTTCACGTTCAATCTGTTAGAGTTTCTCTCCTTGATATTACCGAGTATATTTGTTCATATATTCATGAAGTTCTGTATTTGAGTAGTGTCTGCAGCATTTAAAAACCATCCTAAGCGAGTAACGGTATGGACGAGGCAGCTGCGCTCCCTGCCACCCTCACCCTCCCACCACCGGCGGCGCTGCCGGCAACCTGGTGGCATAATATGCTAGCGTTGCGAGTCAACGTTCTTTGCCTAACCTCGTTGGTGCATGGAGCGCGTAGCCACAAAACATGTGAGAACCGTAAACCGCACACCTGGAGGAGGGGGCAAGCAGCAGCCACCGCTTAGTGCGCCACTTGAAAGGCAGTGGGATACAATCTGCTCATGTGCCATAATAATTATTTATTGACTGATCGGTGATGTACTTGTATTTAACGTAACATGTATTCCAGAGAAGGAAAGAAAGGAAAAAAGAGGTATAAGAAAGCTACATTTAAAATTGAATAGGGGTGTATTTAAGGAGGCAGGGGTAACTGAAATTCTTTCAAACCCTGGAACCCTTATAACTAAGAAATAAATAAAGAAGGTGAACAAGTTAGTTTCAGCCTAAATCCACAGTGTCTATACTTTATAATGGAAAGCCGCCCTTCTGTGAGGAAATTCTGGCTTCACGTCAGAGTTGGACAACATAGCAGATTTTGCCTGAGTTCTTAATTTTCTGCACCGTTTTTTCTCTTTCTGCAGTACACGGGGCTGTGGTACCAGCAGGACAAACAGCAGTCAGGCTGGGCAGTGCCAGGCCGATGCTGGCAGTCACTGTACGTTAAAGACGCAACCACCGGAAACTACAAGATGAGGTTGCGTTACCACAGCACGCTGTGAGTACCGTGATGTGTGGAGTGACAAGATGAGGCTGCTGTTCCACAGCACGCTGTGAGTACCGTGATGTGTGGAGTGACAAGATGAGGCTGCGTTACCACAGCTCGCTGTGAGTACCGTGATGTGTGGAGTGACAAGATGAGGCTGCGTTACCACAACACGCTGTGAGTACCGTGATGTGTCGAGTGACAAGATGAGGCTGCTGTTCCACAGCACGCTGTGAGTACCGTGGTGTGTGGAGTGACAAGATGAGGCTGCTGTTCCACAGCACGCTATGAGTACCGTGATGTGTGGAGTGACTAGATGAGGCTGCGTTACCACAGCACGCTGTGAGTACCGTGATGTGTGGAGTGACAAGATGAGGCTGCTGTTCCACAGCTCGCTGTGAGTAACGTGATGTGTAGAGTGACTAGATGAGGCTGCTGTTCCACAGCACGCTGTGAGTACCGTGATGTGGGGAGTGACAAGATGAGGCTGCTGTTCCACAGCACGCTGTGAGTACCGTGATGTGTGGAGTGACAAGATGAGGCTGCTGTTTCACAGCACGCTGCGAGTACCGTAATGTGTGGAGTGACAAGATGAGGCTGCTGTTCCACAGAACGCTGTGCGTACCGTGATGTGTGGAATGACAAGAAGAGGTTGCGTACCACAGCACGCTGTGAGTACCGTGATGTGGGGAGTGAAAAGATGAGGCTGCTGTTCTACAGCACGCTGTGAGTACCGTGATGTGTGGAGTGACAAGATGAGGCTGCTGTTCCAAAGCACGCTGTGAGTACCGTGATGTGTGGAGTGACAAGATGAGGCTGCTGTTCCACAGAACGCGGTGCGTACCGTGATGTGTGGAGTGACAAGAAGAGGCTGCTGTTCCACAGAACGCTGTGCGTACCGTGATGTGTGGAGTGACAAGAAGAGGCTGCGTTACCACAGCACGCTGTGAGTACCGTGATGTGTGGAGTGACAAGATCAAGCTGCTGTTCCACAGCACGCTGTGAGTCACGTGATGTGTGGAGTGACTAGATGAGGTTGTTGTTCCACAGCACGTTATGAGTAACGCAATGTGTAGAGTGACAATAGGAGGCTGCGTTACCACAGCACGCTGTGAGTAACTTGCTATGTGGAGCTGTACGTCTTAGTCAAGAATGTGTCTGTAGAATACTATCGCATGCTAGCGTACGTGACAACACTCTACCTCTCGTTTGTCAATAGATTATTCTCTCACTGTTTCACATCATTCACTTTTCCGCTGCAGTGCTCATTTATAAATATTTGAGCCATTTAACTCACATAGATAAAGAATGTCCCGTTGGAAATTACCCTCTATGTAATCTTCGTTACGATACGGATTTGGAAATTCACAGTGACTGCTCTACACAATCCCAACACTCCTTTAAATAGAGAGCTGCATAAACTGGGCATTTGATTGCTACTGAAAATAAGACCGAGTAGCAGTAAACACTATTTATCGTTTACTAACCACACTCCTGTAAACGTTTTAACAATCGTTCAATATTCATAACATTCTATCATTTAACAAGCAAAAAGTATTTAGTAACATCTGAAAACAATCTAAAAACTACGAGTCACAAATTTTTGTCGGTTCTAATTTTGTTTGCTGTCGCATTGTTTCGAAGGGTGGCATTACATCTTGAAGATGTTCTACATTTTGCTCGTTTGTTTTAGTATTCAGGAAATGTACCGTTGCTCGTTTGTTTTAGTATGCTGGAAATGTACCGTTGCTACCGTTGCCCGTTTGTTTTGGTATTCTGGAAATGTACCATTGCTCGTTTGTTTTAGTATTCTAGAAATGTACCGTTGCTCGTTTGTTTTAGTATTCTGGAAATGTACCGTTGCTACCGTTGCCCGTTTGTTTTGGTATTCTGGAAATGTACCGTTGCTCGTTTGTTTTAGTATTCTGGAAATGTACTGTTGTTCGTTTGTTTTAGTATTCTAGAAATGTACCGTTGCTACCGTTGCCCGTTTGTTTTGGTATTCTGGAAATGTACTGTTGCTCGTTTGTTTTAGTATTTTGGAAATCTACCGTTGCCCGTTTGTTTTGGTATTCTAGAAATGTACTGTTGCTCGTTTGTTTTAGTATTCTAGAAATGTACCGTTGCTCGTTTGTTTTAGTATGCTGGAAATGTACCGTTGCTACCGTTGCCCGTTTGTTTTGGTATTCTGGAAATGTACTGTTGCTCGTTTGTTTTAGTATTCTAGAAATGTACCGTTGCT